>WEDG01007889.1:0-134808 GCA_017591395.1 Schistocephalus solidus
CTGTCAGCAGTGTTGTACCGTCAGAGCTGAGCATCTGTGCGGTCCCCTTGATACAGGGGCCGTAGATGGCTTTTGAAAAATTTTTCATTTCATTGTGGTCCGCATACCTCTGGATTTCCTCAGCATTTCGGACCATTCGGGGGTCCTGCATCTCCCGCAGCCGTTGCTGTACAAGGCGGTGGCATCCCGAGAAGGCTGCTTTGGTGGCGTCAGTCCGAAGGTCCTATAGGCTTTGTGTAGTCCATTCTTCTCCGCGAGTAAGTTGCTAATGTCGGTGTCATTGTCGTCAAACCAGTCCTGGTGTTGACGGCGTGCGCGTCCGAGGACTTCGAGGGCGGTGGACTGAATGCAATTTCGCAGTTGACCCCATCGTGTCTCCACGGTGGCGTTATTATCTGGAGCATGCAGGTTCTCCAGTTTCTCGGTTATTTAGTTGCTGAACTCAAAACAGTGAGTAGGCAGATTTAACAAAATAGTATTTAACTTACCCGGCGGTCGCTTACCTTGGGGCCTTCGTCGGGGTTGAAGTCGGAGCCTTATCTGGGAGAGGACGATTCGGTGCTCCGTCCACCCGTCGGTATTGCGGATTGCCTCGGTTTCCAGCATGTCCTCTCGATCTCGCCTCCGGACGAGAACATAGTCCAGCAGCTGCCAGCGCCGCGACTGAGGGTTCATCCATGTGGCCTTCTCCCGCGTCGGAAGGCAGAAGAAGGTGTTGGTCAGCAGCAGGTGGTGTTCCACACACGTTCGAAGAAGAAGAAGAAGAAGAAGAAGAAGAAGAAGAAGAAGAAGAAGAAGAAGGAGGAGGAGGAGGCCGTTATCGTACATCTACCGACACCGTGGGGACCCAGCACTCCCTGCCAGGCAGCGTGGTCCGTCCCGACGCGGGCGTTGAAGTCACCAAGGACATTTAGCTTGTCCGCCTTCGACACAGTAGCCAGCATGGCGTGCAGATCCTCGTAGACTTTGTCCTTCGCCGCATCAGAGCTCGTCATTGGGGGAGCGTAGGCGCTAATGATGGTAGTGAACTGGTCTCCCCGAAGAGGCAGGCGGAGGCTCATCAGGCGATCATTGATACCCTGTGGCAGACAAGACAGACGTCCCACGATGTCGTTCCGGATGGCAAAAGCAACACCAGCGTCGCGTCGCTCTGCCTTTGGCCGGCCGCTCCAGAAGAAGGTGTAGCCGGCACCCGCCTCCTCCAGTTGACCCTGCTCAGAGAATCGGGTCTCGCTGAGAGCAGCAATGTCCACCTTGTAGCGCGCCAGTTCCCGAGTGACTAGCGCCGTCCTCCGTTCCGGCCGGTTGCTCCTAGGATTGTCTAAAAGGGAACGACAATTCCAGGCTGCTAGTGTGAGCAGACTCACCTGAGCAGCCCGGAGGGTATGGCGAGTGGGATGGGGACGGGGGCATTGTTGTTTGTTTGAGTTTTACGACCGCGTATTTTGTGATCTGCGAGCCGCGACCGGCTGCAGAAGACATGTGACCCAGCATTTGTTTAGGGCGCCTTTTCTAGCCCCTTCCTCCGTAAGGAGGCAAGCAGTGCTGTTCCTAAATAGGGCTGCTCGGACATCTCAGGTGACTGCCGAACTCCACTATGGGTCACGGTTTTGATTTAGTGGTAGAGCGACCCGAGTTAGCCTGGGCCGCCTACGGGGTTGCTGTCACCCCCACTGTATGACTTATTGAGATGGGGAGGTGGGAAGTTCGGGTGTCAGACATACCGGGTGTGGAGGCACACACAACACCGGAGACCCTCACCTGGTTTAGCCCGCCGATCCTGACGTTTGCTCGGGGTGTGGCCGCTGAGAAGAACTCAACTTCGAAGAGCCACACGTGAGAGTTGGGCACCAGTTAGAGGCGGCCACAAGGGAATTCACCACCTGTACGAGACAAATGAAGCGACCAAATGCTATCTGTGTGGTGCTACCGCTAACTAGTAACACTTCACCCCTCACACATACGATAGTTCGACCGTCGTAGTCGGACGATGTCCACCGTATGCTCCATGGAAGGGTGGAGCAGGGACGGTGACTTGTGCGTAAATTAGTTTTAAGTGATAGTAGCCTTGCGCTGCAGCTACCGCACTCTCTTCTCCTCCCCCACCTGAACCCGGTGTCAGGACAGAGTCAAGAACATTGGAGGTGGGAGAGGACGCAGGTGGCTGGTGTGGCTGGGTCCCCTTAGTCCTAGCCGCCCCTAGGCGTGCCACCACACTTCTTATGTTCGGCATTTGTTAGCGGAGCGCAACCCGAATAACGCCTGCCGTGCCCTAATGTGGCCCCCATGTTGGTCCAACGCATCTACCACGTGGCCCGTTTAGGGGGCACAACACACATACACACAGAAACACACACCGTGTTCTCGATTGATGAACAAGGTTTTCCCCTAAAAAAGCGAAATGGTTATCTCTGATTTCAACTGAACGGTGCGCCATAGTAGCCATATAAAGTGGAAGCCTGACTCTTAGAGAAAGAGAGAGAGAGAGCTGCGCTTTATTTTGAAAGTAAAATTCCAAAAACCTCAGCAAAAAATATCATCCATTCACCGTGAATAATGTTGGGTATACAAAACACACAACACCGGAAGATCGAAAAAACGAATGGCCGAAGAATCCATGTATTGATATCATGAAGAATCGTCCTTGAACGCGTCCCAAAATATTGGTATTTCAAAACGGTGCCATTGTCGTGCTCTGATGACCTCATTTCGGTTGTTCGAATAAAACACAGAGGATTCACATGCGAATGGAGAGCAGAAAAGATGGCGACTGAATTTCGAAAATACCTCGTCCTGTGGGGACCGAGTTATCCCCTCAGTTGTTAGCCCCCAGAGCCACGAATTTTTTACCGACCCTTATGGCTCAAATGCGCGTTATATTGTTTATAGTGAGGAATATGCACTAAGTGCCTTGGAACCGGCGTCTCCAGGGTTCACCTCACTCGCTTACCTCTCCCAGACAACTGTGCACCGCCCGAGCCGGTTGGTAATCCCATGCGGGGATTCGATAAAGGTAATTAGCCGAGCTATACAATCGGTCTACTCCTGTCACTGGGGACCCGCTCATCCTCACAACACCTCAGCTTTCCACGATAAGGGCGTGAACAGAGCCCGAAATAGCCCTTTGTTCTAAAACAGTTTTCAGTAAACTTGGATGTTCTACGTTTATTTTATAATCACTGAAATGTTGGTACACTCAGCAGTTTGATGTAAGGTATGCAGCCGCGGAAAGTCAAAGTCGCAACTCACGCGGCTGGAGTTTTCAGAGTTTCATTTGTTCAAGTTATATTCTAAGTACACTGTCTGGTTTGCGACTGCTAACTCTTTAGGTCCGAGAGCCTGTTTATTTCACGGCTACTCTTGGCTGAGGTCTATTTTAACCAATTACGGCCAGCAGATGTGCCGACTGGGTCTCAGATTAGCTAGAAGACAGGCGGTCTATTCCCCGGAACTCCGTTACCGCGGACTTATACGAAGAGTGTCTCCACAAAGTTGATATGAAGCCCGAATAAGCATCGAAGGTAGGACATGTGGAACAGAGTTGGGCGTTGACAGTTTCATTCCTCGGTATTCTGACTTTGTGTTCTTGGGGCTTGTCCTTGGTCTCCAGTGCGCAGTTGGCTTGAAGATTGTAGTTTCATTTTTCGTGGTAGCTCGAGATGCCTGCCGATTCTGTATCGTAGTGTAGATGACCGCGCTAATATTGGTTGATGAACGTTCACCGATTACTACCGGAACTCTCTTATCCCGTTCTGCCTCGGGGCCCATTTTCGAGCCCCGACAGCAGCCGCGCAGCTGCTAGTAGTAGTAAAGGCAGATGAACAATGTCGATAAAGACAAGGGGGACTGTTATGGCCATTTCTGGCACATTAGCCGTCATCAACCAGGCATAGCCAACGTCGGGAGGTGCCCCACCCGAGGCTCGAACCTGCGACCTGTTGATCAAAAGTTCAGCGCTATAACCATTGAACCATGGACTCGTTGTCTGATCAACAGGTCGTGGGTTCGAGGCTCGGGTGGGATACAACGCGAGGTTGGTATGGCTGACTAATGACGGCTAATTAGTCCGAAGTGGCCGTTCCAATCTCCCTCGTCTTTGTCGGCATTGCTCATCGGCCGTGCTAATTTCTGTGTGGGTACCGAGGAGTTAGGGTGTTTCTTTATAAAGTTAAGGGATTATTACGTGTTATTTTACTTTTTTTAACCACAAGACTTCGTACAGCGTTTGCTGCTGTATGGTACGATTTACGCCATCTACCTTTACATTAGCACTTGGTTTCATCAATTGCTTTGAGACACTGTTCGTGCTTATTAGTTAGTCCTCAACTGAGCTATTTGTGAGCAAAAGTAGGAAAGTTACACCAGTTACAAATGCTATTAAAAGTTGGCATACTGTAAGCTCACAGACGTAGGTTATCTTAGGGTAATAGAAAGAAATTGTATTTTCGTCAATCATTTCAACGTTGGCGATGTATTTCGCACGTGTACGGAAACTTGAGATGGTATACTATTTCGGTAGTCACGGACGGGTCTGACTAATGTGATACGGTCAACTGCACTACAACGTATTGCAGTACACGTACACGTAGTCTTTTTCCGTTTCATAGTGTAAACCTGCGACTTTTGTCGTCTGATATTCAAGTAAATCCATATCGCTGCATTCTACTGTTTTGTATGCCCATGAAACAAGTTCAAACTTTGGCGTGCGATTCTCCCCCCCCCCACTTTATTTTTTCCCTGGACCTGTTTGGCAATCGGAACTTGACAACAAGCTCTTTCTGAGGTCCACCTTAACGTCCTTCATTACAGTTCTTGCCATCCATTAACCTCACTTCTGGGGGTGCTTGGTGGACATCAAGGAAATCAATTTATGCCTGTATGTCAGAAACCCAACTGGTGTGGCACGTGTTCTGCAGAGCTTTACGCCGTGTCAGTCACTGTCTCCTACCTCATTTCCAACCGGCTTGACTCAGACCGGGACACTATGGAAGAGGGAGCAAAGTTTATTCCGCGCTTACTTCTGTGTTATGTTAGATCTTAAAGTTTGAAGTTATCAGGAAGTGATAACGATCGCGTCCTGGAAGGTTGGCAGTCGACGGCATAACCCGGTTATCGGAACTAGGAGACAAGGCCGCCGGCATTGCAGTACTAGAGCAACTGGCTACCCGCACATCTTTGTTATCATCATGCGCGAACGAGAGGAGCGTGCGAATCGCACCGATCCAAAATTTTGGCAAACGTTCGCTTACGGGAGAAAACGCCTCGGAAGTCGTCAGCCGCCTCCTCACATCACATGGATTTGGAGTTGCTCACAGATCGGAAGCTACTATCAGGTGCCAATCCATAAAGCCGAAAACCCACTGAAACGACAGGAAACGTCTGGTGTCGTTTATCGGATCTGGTGCAGTTGCGGAAAAAGCAACTACTTCGGAGAAAGTTGGAGATTAATTTGGATGAGGACGGTCGAGAATGCGACGGTAGTGAGGAGAAAGGACGCCAGCTCTCAAGTCGCGGCTCGTTCGATGAGCTCCAACCACCAGGTTTGGGGAGGCCGAGATTCTCGCAGGAGGTGACAACCGCTTTAGCCGTGAGCCGCTTGGGTCATTGTTCTCTGGCCCGCAGTCAATTACCAAGCCCAGAGGCTTCGCACCTTCATATTGTGTACGGGGCCTTTGCCTAGACAGAGTAATTAGTCATGCGAGGAGAGTGCGGGCGATTAGCATTTCTAGTAACAACTAGCTAAACTGCCGAATCATTATCACGCCGAGAATCAACAACGATGGTGAAATTACAGCAATTAAAGACTCAGATGCGCACTAACAAACCATAATCGCAACCATTACGAACCCCAGGAAATGAACGTGAGATCCACTAATTATAGTTCCCATGTCGTGGCATGGCAACGGCACCCGTTGTGCCTCTATCACCCTTACCTGCAACTGTCTCTCATGTTGGGTTCGATTGCGAAACCGAAACTCCAGGTAAATAAATTTATTGTTCCAGCGATCGCATCCTCTTCTTCTGAACTGTTTCCTGGACCTGGCCTCTTCACTTCTGCCCTCTTAACGGCACACTAACGACTGGTTCACGTGTACTTGGGGACCAGTCCCTGTGTGACAAGCACCGACGAGGATGTATGCTACTTACCTATGGTCTTTTGTAAACATTTTGACCTTGTTTTGACACGGAAATGCAGGGGATGTGGATCAGAATTAGGTAGTTTTTTTCATAAACCCATTTCAGTGCTATGAAAATCACGCTGAAATCACCACTGCTTCCCAGGCAATCCTAGTCGTTGTGGCTTAAGACAATCAAACTGCCGGTTTCTTAATGGGCCCAACATTCTTCAAATGCGTTAGCTTGACCTCCTTTATGTGAAGTTTTTTTCCCCCGTGAGTTGTGACTTTCAATAGGTTGGGCACTGACCCAGGCCTAGATCCCTATTTGGTCTATCTGATTAATCTTATTTAGCCTAGATCTTATAACTGTAGGTTTGCTATCAGGTTTGTTATTGGTAAACATTTTTGACTGATTTCTTCTCAGTGGCCTTGTAGGGCTTCTAAGCCGACTTTATTCCGGACAGTTTTTTTAAAATGTCACAGCCAGTCTTTGCCAGCCGTAAGTCGAAGGGGGAGAATAAATTATTTGCCCGCTTTCTCTGACCTGCTGAATTGATTTCAGTGGTGGGGAAGATTCGTGATTATGGCATCTCATCTGTGTGGTAACTTCAGTCAGTAGTGTCTGCCACATAGCAAGCAAAGCCTCCTTTTTAGATGGGGAGGGTGGGGGGTGGTACAAGTATCTGTGGCCTCAACTTGCACGTCCTCTATCAGATAGTTAATTCTGTGGTTGGTGGCCCCCAGCAGTCTAGGAGAAACTGTTTCATCGTTGCCACCTCAGGACCACTGCTAGCGGGACTAATGTGGACGCAGGCGATGACCACCAAAGTCCAGACACCAGCTTCCGCTGGATCATCGCAACACGTGAGCAGGTGAACGTCCCCAATATACCTCCTCGGTCGCAGATACTGAAGAAACTGTCCTGTTACTAACGCCAAACTAACCCAACCGTCACCTCAATTACATTTATTCGCCAACGCAGGTTTGGTGGATTTTGAAACTCCAGGACAGGACAACCAAAGTTCCCTCATCAACTTTTCTCATTTATACCTAAGGAAACACCTTGCCGGTTCTATTTGCGATATATGTTTACGAATCGAAATTTGTCATACAACTTTCATTTCATCCGAGCCTTGGTTTGACGAATAATGTATCCCCTCCTACTTAACCATTGCATTTTAACTCTCCGTCTTATAGGGACGGCCGCCGCAACAAAGGTACCGTTCTCCGTCTCTCAGTGACCTACATCATGGAGCTTCGTAATGCCCTCTCGCAGGCTGCACATATTCGTCAAGAGACCAGCATTGCTCGCCAACTTATTCCACTCTTACTTAATCATATGCAGGTAGGTTGACTGGCAGAGCCAGAAGTAAAATTTTCTGGCCGGTGGGCCGTTAATGTAACACAAACACATTTAATTTTGCTCCTGGGCCCAACTCCATACCATCCAATTTCTGCCTTTAAAACGGACGTTTTTGCTCGACCCTCTTCTTTCTGCTTACAGGAGCCTTGGAAGACCTGGGTCTCGTTATACCACGAATATCATTTACTTGTGTTTTTAAGGTCAACAGACCATTCATCGAACACATCTCCGGCCTCCTCTGGTGTACTTCTGAACCGATCTCTGTCTTCGCGCAATGCTGCTATGTAGTCTTGGGTGGTTACCGACTGAAATGTTCATTTTAAACTCGACTGTCACACCACTATAAGACGATCTCAGTTGCGGTTAACCAGCCTGGTCCTCAAATTTCGATTCAGTTTTATTTAAAGCGTGTTTGAGTTATAATAAAGACGCTAGTCACAGCGTGGCACGCACGAAGAAAGGTTCTCGGCCTATTCCTTCGTTGCCTTCAAGCCCATACCCGGTGATCTTGTCCTTGTCTTGCTACCGGAACACGGTATGTTGGTGGTACGAGAGGATAAAGACAGTGTTGTGCATGTTTCCTCCACGCTAACTCGATTAGCTGGTAAGCCAGTACCGCCTCTCCGGTTTAGTGGTCATCATCCGAAAACTGTCATCCGGTGAACTAGTAAATCAAGAAAGCAACCGCGATTGATCCCAGCTCCTCGCTTCTGGTAATGTGAGGGATTGGGCGAAAGCGATTTTCGCATTCGATTAAATTGCGAATTTTATGACCTGGCTTTGGTTCGTCGGAGCTTTCAGATTTGACCACTGTTGTCATAAAATCGGTTTCCTCCATTCAAGTGGCTCCGTCTTCAGTTATCAGTTGCCTGAAATACATGCCGACTAATTCTTAGCCAAAAGGGGATCTATACAATCTCATTCCGTGTATACCTTAAGTCCCTATGCGAATGACTACGGAGTTCTAAATCGAGCCTCCAAAGCACACCGGGACAACTGCGTCTCGTAGTCGATCGGTGTACGGCTCTATGATTGTTAGCATTCCGGAAAGGAAAATCGTGGCTCAATGGTTAGGGCCTTGGACTTCCAACCTAAAGGTCGAGCCTTAGGGGTTGCAAAACTTGCGGTTGCATATAGCCGGCTGATGAAGGAAATGGCTTGGCTCGGGTATTACTCTTCGCTTGCGGATTCTTGAGGGGCTACAGTTGATTGTCCTTGTCAGTCGTTTTCGCAATTGCCGTTCTATTATACTTGTCCGCTTTCATCTTCCGACGTTTTTACGAACTTGCCCAAAAAACAAACTTGCAAAATGTCTAGCTTTCTTGTACCGCGTTTGTGGTGTAAAAAGGAGTTACGTCATAGCACATTCATCAGGACGAGCTTGATTGAACGTCATAGCACGTTCATCAGGACGAGCTTGATTGATCTGGAAACGAAGTGTATTTATCTATCAACCTTGTGCCGAGGTTTGAAATTTGCCTTCTGTCAGAAAAATTATAGGCCGCCTAAACAGGATATGGGGATAGGAACCGCCCACATTACATGTGGCTTTGCGCCAAATTCCAAGGAAATTATGTCTAGGATTAAGTTGAGGGTTAGGGCTAAGCTTAGGGCTAGGTTTACTTTTTAGGTTACTGCCAGAGTTGGGGTCATGGTTAGGCTAAGGGTTAAGGTTTTTATCGTGTTAACTGTAGGTTTAGGGTGGGGCTAGAGTTGAGATCAAGGTTACAGTTTAGTTTTATGTTAGGGTTAGTGTTAGCGTTAAGACACTACCTATTTTAGGTGGGCGGTGTGGTTCCTATTCGCGTGTCCTGTTTGGGCGGCCATACAAGGCTTCCCTATCAAATTATACCTAAAAATGAGAGCAGACCGATTTCGCCGTTCTCTCCTCTGTCATGCAGATTAAGCCTTCGAGCTACAGACGTCGTCTTTTGGGGCCCTCCATGGTGGTAATTAGGGTTCACTCAATTCGAAACCAGAAGTAACTGGCTGACACGCAGGCCACGCTGATTGATGTAGGGGAACTGCGGCCAGTAAACAATGGGGACCACATCAGGGCATGGCAGGCGTTATTCGGGTTGCGCTCCCATAACAAATACCAAACATTGGGGGGTGTGGCGGCTAGGGTCTAGGGGCCCCGGCTGCACCCGTTAACTGCGCCCTCTCCCATCTCCGGTCTCCTTGACTCTGTCTTGACACCGGGCATAGGTGGGTTAGAAGGAGAGAGTATGGTAGATGCATCGCAAGTCTACTATCACTTTAAACTAAATCATGCACAAGTCCCCTTACCTGCCTTACCCTGCTGTGAAGCATACGGTGGACCTCGTCGAAATCGACGGTCAAACTATCGTGTCGTGAGGCTGTACAATTTAAAGCGAAATGTGCCATAGGATACTTTTATGTTAACTATGATAGATGCACTGGTTTAGTTATTTGACCTTCGCTTTTTTGGAATCGACAACTAGCTGTTCCATTGTCCTCTCTTATTTGGAGCGCGCAGGCTTTACCGTAATTAGTGGGATGTTCTTTTTGTGACACTGATATTTTTATTCAGGGTTGCTCACCAGTATTTCAGTTTTAAAGGCGGCTGTGCATGACCAGGTATGCATATAAACTCTATGATTAATTTATCGTTGATTTTCCGACTGCCTGCTGTTGGCAGTCCAGCCATCTAATCAGTTTTTGGGAATGCTTGGGTACCGCCAACTACTCAAGTGGACTGCCTACCCGATGAACTCGAGTGTTAGTCTGGTGGTTGATTCTCGTCTTTTTCTTCCCTCTCCCCCCTGTGGGTCCATTTCTGGTACTCGAATCTTCAGTTCAACCCGTTTCGCGCACTGTTCATAACTCCCTGTTTTGCCGGCCTTTACTTCATCTGTGACGGCCTTTTGGAGATGGGGACATTTCGTGCTTACCTAACGGAGGTCCATGTGACTGACCTGTTTGTATCGTCTGACAGCTCTCGCTTGTTCAGCTATAGTAATTCGCAAGATATTTGTCGTCCTATCCCTGCTTGGAAGGAGGAAGATTTAGTCATCTCTGGGTCCTCCTTTTTAGACTTCAGTCATATTACCATATTCCGCTGCTTGATAACAACGTAGATGGCTGTCTTGGTTAACTTTCTAGGCCTTAGAAAACGTTGTCAAGGAGGTGGCCTCTGCCAGTAATGCCCCTGACCTTCCAAGCAGTCTCCTCGAACTAACCTCTGACACCGGCTCCTACGAGATCACACTTGAGGCCTGGAGGCTGGCAATGGAGACCAATATCTCGCACAGTGTTGCGGCAGCTGCAAACGAAAACTCACCACCGGACCCCGTCTGTGGGAGCCAGTCGTCGGAGCCTCCGCACCGGACGCCCTGCAGCCACGGCTCCTCCAATGACTTACACAGCCTACCGCTACTGGAGAATATGCAGGTTTCATTTGGCGGACCAGTCCAGCAGCAGCAGCAACCAAGAGTACCCTCCTCGTCGTCTTCCCTCCAGCTACAACTCTCTAGTCCCGCACTCCATCAAACGGCCACGGGACGGGTTGACCCCGTTTTCCTAACTGGGCTTAAACAGGAGGATGAAGATCAACAGCAGCAGCGGCAGCAACAGCAGCAGCAGCAGCAACAACAACAACAAAGACAGCAACAACAGCAGGATTTTGCCGCCATGGTCGCCGCCGCGACTGCTGCAACCAGGACCAATGGCAAACGAGAGACGGGTCAACTCGGGACGGAGGATGACTTCAATGACTTTCAGGAGAAATCAAATGACATGGTGGATGGGTTCTACGACGACCCTAACGTTCAAACCTTTGACGAGATGATGCAAATGACAACTGACTGTGTTGTGGAGCCCGTTCAGGTATCTGCGCTCTCCCAATGCTGACTTTTCTCGGTTTCGTTTTGGGTGTATTTTTGAATCCGCTTCTTAAAGAGACTAAGCAGCAAGGCAAGTCACTGTCCAAAACTAGGTTAGGAGCGACTGATTATGCGATTTATTGTTTTTGTGAAGCCCCTCGTTTTAACTTCGGCATTTATTATTCTGCTAGAAAAGTCGATCGAGGCTCTGGAATGCGTGTATTTAATCGTTATCATGGCATGGCCGGCTATCCGCGTCCAAAAATTGGTTATGATCAATCGCAGTTTTAAGTGGGAGCAACCCACATAAGCGGGGGCGGTCGTGCCACGCCCATGAACTCGCCAGTTTTCGATATGTGCCGGAACTCATGAAAGTGGAATACTTAACAACTTGAAGAAGGGAAGACTATTTACGAAATATAATCCAAGGCTGTTCCTGCAGCTTAGTGTTAGTTGTTTATTGATAATCATTTCAGCTCCTTCTCGAAACACATAACTCCTTGGATACCAGACATTTCCATTAACTACTCTGTCAATTATAACATACTCCCCTCTAAGAATGCACATAAACTTCGTTTCTTCTGCTCATCTTCAAGGAACTTGCGTCTTCTTCAAATTTTGTACTCAATGAAAGGAAGTATTTTGTTTGTAGATGACTATGACTCATTCTTTGAACAGCAGACATTTTCAACTACAATCAGTGCCCTGGACCTTTCCTTGGTTTTCTAAATTGCACGCTATGCAGCTTAATATGTCATGTTCTTATAAACATTTTTTTTCTGCCTGGCTGTTCTTCGTCCTTCGGAAGCAGTAGTTTTAAACGCGCATTTATTGGACTGCACAACGTCATGCCTCTTTTTCAAAAAACTTACGCAGGCTAAAAATGTAAAAACACAAAATGTGTTATTTCAACCGTCGTGAACGACGATTTACACTGTGTGCCCAACAGCATGATGACCAAGAGATGGTGACTTGGGCATGCATTAGTTTATATTGTCAGTAGACTTGCTCTGCATATACTACACTCTCTCCTCCCTCATCCACCTCAGCTCGATGTTAAAAAAGAGCCAAGTAGACCTGATACGTGATCGAACGTAGTAGCTGACAAGGATAAACAGCCCGCTTACGCGTGTCACACACACACACACGTCACTTCCACCGTCGTAGTCCGACGATATCCACCGTATGCTCCAGAGAGGGGGCGGTGACGTGCGCAAATTAGGTTTAAGTGATAGTAGCCTTGCACTGCATCTATCACACTCTCTCTTCCCTTCACCGCATGTGCCCGGTGTCAATACATAGCCTGCTGCACCCTAATTAGGCACCCATGTTGGTCCAGTGCATATACCACGTGGCCCGTTTAGGGGGCATACACACACGATAGTTCGACGGTCGTAGTCCGACGATGTCCCACGTATGCTCCACAGAAGGGTGGTGCAAGGGACGGTGACTTGCGCGTGGATTAGTTCTAAGTAATAGTAGACTTTCGCTGCAGTTACCACACTCTCTCCTCCCCCTACCTGAGCCCGGTGTCATGACGGATTCAAGAAGACCGGAGATGAGAGAGGGCGCAGGTGGCTGGCGTGGCAGGAGCCGCCCCTGAGCGTACCACCACACCTGGTTCGGATCCCACGGACCGGGAGTGCCATAAAGGTCACATTAAGAAGAAGCCATTGCAGCCTGACTCTCAGTCCGCCAGTCAGCCACTCCACATAAAACACACATTGTACTGACCACGTAATCCTAGTTATCCTGTCAATTGGCAACCTTCAAGCCATGGCTTTTAACGCACCGTGATAGTTTCAAGCGCGTCAGATTGTTTATAGTAAGGGAAAATGCGCTGAGCTGTCGACCTCACTCTCCCCCACTCCCCACAATGAGACCACCGTTCGAGCCGGTCAGTTTGTCTGATGCGGAAGTGGGCGCAGCTGCTGATGACCTTATCTACGTGTACTACGTACACGACCTGGCCACTCAAACACAAGCACCAGGATTTCACACAACAGAGGATTGAATGGCTGACATCTCACACGTGTGAGCTAGCCAGAGGTCACGTTAAGAAGGGGCCATCGCAGCCTGACTCTCAGACCACCAATCAGCCACTCCACACAAAACACACATTGGGCTGACCACGTGGTCCAAGTGTTCCCGTCTGTTGGCAAAATTCCAAGCCACGGCTTTTAGCGCACAGTGAAAGCTCCAAGCGCGTCAGATTGTTTATAGTGAGGAAAATGCGCTGAACTGTTGACCTCACTCTCTCCCCCACCCCCACTCTCAGACCACCGTCCAAGCCAGTGAGTTGTCTGAGGTGGGAGTTGGCGCTTTGGTTAAGGGTCGGAGTACTCTTCTTCGCGAGCCACAGGACGACCTGGCGCCAATAACGCACACACCAGAATTCACTAAATCAGGGGATATGGTGGAGTCATCGCCGTTTGACTCCCAGTCCACTGGTCAGCCACTCGACACAGCACATACACTGGGCCACTGACGTGCTCTGGTGTAAGCTTCAGATTGGCAGCCTTCCAAGGCATGGTTTCTAGGAAACCGTAATATTCTCAGGTACGTGATGAAGGTGAGGGTGTTGTCTATGTAATGGTATAGGTAGTGTGCACTGATAAGCCTCCGGTAGTTTACCGCAGGTTGTCGTGGAGGCGCATGTGTCCTAATAGGCCCATGCGGTGTGTAAATGTGTGGGAGCAGTAAGGGCAGTGGAGGCGGGCGCGGCGACTGTATGTCGGAGCCCCAGGCACTAGTTCGCCAGCTTTCGTGCGATGGATTCGCAGGTGACCTAACTGGCCGATGCGTGAGGTGAATGTGCAATCGCATTGAGGACAATTTAGGAGAGAGTACTCATGGCTGATATTGGTGGTGACGGTGGCGGTGCAGGCGGTGGTTGAGAGTAAAAGGTGATGAATATTGAGATGTGGTCTCTATGATGTTGGAAGTATTGGAATTGATGCCAAGGGGAGTGCGAAGGAGGTTTGGCAGAATTTGACGTACAATTTGGAATTGTCGGATTGTTGTTGCAGTGCGTCCGAAGATGTCCAACCAGGCCGATTTGTGCGCGGAAGGTGCGTTGACAGCGCGGGCATGTTGGAAGGGCCTGGGCATCGGCGGTGTCGGTCCGGGGCGCTGGTGACTTTCGTGCCGCTCTTTTGGCCTTGGCAGCCTTGATCCGGTTGGCCTCATAGATTGCTGAACTAGTCTTCACGGATCTTCTCCATGCCATTCTTTCCAGGGGCGAGGTCGTCCCAGGTCGCCGGGGAGATCTGCAGTTGCTTCAGGGAAGTCTTCAGTGTCCTTGTAGCGTCGTTTTTGACCTCCCTGTCGGCGAGCACCCGTAGCGACATCTTCGTATAAAAGTCGTTTGGGTAGTCGCTCGTCGTCCATTCTTACCAGGTGGCCGCTCCATCGCAGTTGCACGTGCCTCATCATGGCGTGGATGCTGAGGATTCCGGTCCGCTCAAGGACTTTCGTGTCCGGGATCCTGTCTTGCCATCTCAGCTTCAGTATTCTGCGGAGGCAGCTGAGATGGAAGTGATTCAGCTTCCTGGCTTGGTTCGAACAGACGGTCCAGGTCTCCGGTCCGTAAAGGAGTGTTGTCAAGACGAATGCCTTTTACATCTTCAGTTTGTTGTTCAGATGAATATCGTGGTGATTCTGTACGGAGGACTGCAGTCGGCCGAAGGTCTGACTGGCTTTTGAGATCCGTTGGACAACCTCGTCATCGATTATTGTATTGCGTGATGGCTTGCATCCTAGATAAGCGAAGGTTTTCACATTTTTGAGTTGAGCACCGTTGACATTGATTCGGGGAGTATTGTATTCCGCGCTGGGAGGCACCTCGTGCAAGACAACCGTTTTGGCTGTATTTATTGTTTATCCAAAATTGGCGCAGCCTGCGGTGAAAAGGTCCATTCTCCTTTGCATGTCCTCCTCCGTCACGGTGTTAAGGGCGCAGTCTTCCGCGAAGAGCAAGTCATGGACTGTAGCCGTTTACACGCGCGTTGCGGCCTGCATACGCCGACTGTTGAGAAGGTGCCCGTCAGTTTTGTAAGCGATACGGATCCCAGGCTGCTCATCACGTTAGGCGTCCATCAGCGTAGCAGAGAACATAAAACTGAACAGGTTTGAGGCCAATACGCAGGCCTGCTTCACCCCGTTGGTCACTGCGAATGCTTCGGATACCGTCCCGTTGTCAGTGACGCGCGCCGTCATCCCTCATGAAGCTGACGCACCATGTGCGTGAACCGCTCAGGACAGCCGAATTCATGCATGAATTTCCACAGTCCGTCGCGATTCACCGTGTCAATGGCGTCAGATACACGAATGTAGTGTATAGGTGAGTTTCGTATCTCCTGGCACTTCTCTTGTAGCTGACGGGTGGCAAAGATCATGTCGGTTGTTCCGTGGTGTCGGCAGAAGCCACATTGGCATTCCGGGAGCAAGCCCTGCTCTAGGTGACCATTCAGACGATCAAGAAGTATACGGGCGAAGATCTTCCCGGTGCTGTTGAGCAATGAGATGTCTCTGTGTTTATCACAGAGTTGCTGGTTCCCTCTTCCGATTGTAGAGATGGACGATGGTCGCATATTTGAAATCCTGAGGAACTTTTCCTTGGCGCCAAATCTCCTGGAAGAGTGTTGTGAGTTCTGCCATCAGCCGGGGCCCACCGTGCTTGTAGACTTCCGGTGGGATTGCGTCGGATCCCGCTGCTTTAGCGCTGGAAATCTGCTGCGCGGCCTGGATGGTTTCTGGTAGGGAATACGGAAGATCCAGGTCATTGTTCGTGTCCACTTGAGGGAGTCCGTCAATGGCAGCATTGGAGATGGCTGATGAGCAATTAAGGACCCAGCACTTCAGAATTTGCAATTTCTTTGTCAGCAGTGTTTTGCCGTCAGTGCTGAGCATCGATGCGGTCCTCTTGATACAGGG
The DNA here is from genome assembly GCA_017591395.1 of Schistocephalus solidus. Classification (NCBI taxonomy): domain Eukaryota; kingdom Metazoa; phylum Platyhelminthes; class Cestoda; order Diphyllobothriidea; family Diphyllobothriidae; genus Schistocephalus; species Schistocephalus solidus. The sequence continues at coordinate 16,263 of WEDG01007889.1, forward strand.
GCCGTTGATGACTTTGAAGAAGTTTTTCATTTTATTACGGTCCTCATACTCCTGAATTTCCTCAGCCTTTCGGACCATCCAAGCGTCCTGCATCTCCCGCAGCCGTTGCTGTACAAGGCGGTGACATCTCGAGAAGGCTGCTTTGGTGGCGTCAGTCCGAAAGTCCATGTAGGCTTTGTGTAGTCCATTCTTCTCCGCGAGTAAGTGGCTGATATCTGCATCATTGTCGTCAAATCGTTCCTGGTGTTGACGGCGGGCGCCCCAAGGACTTCGAGGGCGGTGGAGTGGATGAAATTTCGCAGTTGACACCATCGTGTATCCAAGGTAGCATTATCATCTGGAGAATGCAGGCTCTCCAGTTTCTCGGTTATTTGGTTGCTGAAATCAAAACAGTGAGCAGGCAGATTTAACAAAATAGTATTTAACTTACCTGGTGGTCGCTTACCTTGGGGCGTTCGTCGGGGTTGAAGTCGTTGCCTCATCTGGGAGATGACGATGTGGTGATCCGTCTAATCATCGGCATCGTGGATCGCCTTGGTTACCAGCACGTCTTGTCGATCTCGCCTCCGGACGAGAACATATTCCAGCAGCTGCCATCGCCGCAACTGACGGTGCATCCACGTGGCCTTCTCCCGCGTCGGAAGGCGGAAGAATGTGTTGGTCAGCAGGAGACGGTGTTCCGCACACGTGCGCAGAAGAAGGAGGCCGTTATCGTTACAGCTTCCGAGACCGTGGGGACCCAGCACTCCCTGCCAGGCAGCGTGGTCCGTCCCGACGCGGGTGTTGAAGTCACCAAGGACATTTAGCTTGTCCGCCTTCGACACAGTAGCCAGCATGGCGTGCAGATCCTCGTAGACTTTGTCCTTCGCCGCATCAGAGCTCGTCATTGGGGGAGCGTAGGCGCTAATGATGGTAGTGAACTGGTCTCCCCGAAAAAGCGGGCGGAGGCTCATCAGGCGATCATTGATACCCTGTGGCAGACAAGACAGACGTCCCATGATGTCGTTCCGGATGGCAAAAGCACACCAGCGTCGCTCGCTCTGCCTTTGGCCGGCCGCTCCAGAAGAAGGTGTAGCCGGCACCCGCCTCCTCCAGTTGACCCTGCTCAGAGAATCGGGTCTCGCTGAGATCACCAATATCCACCTTGTAGCGCGCCAGTTCCCGAGTGACTAGCGCCGTCCTCCGTTCCGGCCGGTTGCTCCTAGGATTGTCTAAAAGGGAACGAACATTCCAGGCTGCTAGTGTGAGCAGACTCACCTGAGCAGCTCGGAGGGTATGGTGCGGGGGATGGGGACGGAGGGTATTGTATTTTTTTTGAGTTTTACGACCGCATATTTTGCGAGCCGCGACCGGCTGCAGAAGACATGTGACCCAGCATTTGTTTAGGGCACCTTTTCTATCCCCTTCCTCCGCGAGGATGCAAGCAGTGATGTCACTATATAGGGCTGCTCGGACATCCCAGGCGGCTGCCGAACTCCACTATGTGTCATGGTTTTGTTTTAGTGGGAGAACGACCCGAGTTAGCCTGAGCCGCCTACGGGGTTGCTGTCGCCCCCACCGTAGGTCTTTTTGAGAGGGGGGAGGTGGGAAGTTCGGGAGTCAGACATACCGCGTGTGGAGGCACACCCTCACATACATACATCCCCACACATACGATTGTTCGACCGTCGTAGTCCGACGATGTCCACCGTATGCTCCATGGCAAAGTGGAGCAGGGACGGTGACTTGCGCGTGATTTAGTTTAAAGTGATAGTAGACTTGCGCTGCATCTACCGCACTCTCTCCTCCTCCCCCACCTTAGCCCGGTTTCAAGACAGAGTCAAGAAGACCGGAGGCTGGAGAGGACACAGGTGGCTGGCGCGGCTGGGTCCCCTTAGTCCTAGCCGCCCCTAGGCGTGCCACCACACTTCTTATGTTCGGCATTTGTTATGGGAGCGCAACCCGAATAACGCCTGCCGTGCCCTAATGTGGCCTCCGTGTTGGTCCAGCGCATCTACCACGTGGCTCTTTGAGGGGGCACATACACAAAAACACACACCGCGTTCTCGCTTGATGGACAAGGTTTTCACCTCAAAAAGGGAAAGGGTTGTTTCTGATTTCACCGTAATTATGTGCCATAGTAGCCATATACAGTGGGAGCCTGACTCTTCGAGAAACAGAGAGAGAGCTGCGCTTTATTTTGAAAGTAAAATTCCAAAAAACTCTCAGCAAAAAAATATCCTCCATTCACTGTGAATAAGGTTGGGTATACAAAACATGAAGAATCGTCCTTGAACGCGTCCCAAAATATTGGTATTTCAAAACGGTGCCATTGTCGTGCTCTGATGACCTCATTTCGGTTGTTCGAATAAAACACAGAGGATTCACATGCGAATGGAGAGCAGGAAAAGATGGCGACTAAATTTCAAAAATACCTCGTCCTGTGGGGACCGAGTTATCCCCTCAGTTGTTAGCCCTCAGAGCCACGAAATTTCTTCCGACCCTTATGGCTCAAATGCGCGTTATATTGTTTATAGTGAGGAATATGCGCTGAGTGCCTTGGAACCGGTGTCTGCAGGTTCGACCTCACTCGCTTACCTCTCCCAGACAACTGTGCACCGTCTGAGCCGGTTTGTAATCCCATGCGGGGATTCGACAAAGGTAATTAGCAGAGCTATACAATCCGTCTACGCCTGTCACTGGGGATCTGCTCATCCTCACAACACCTCAACCTTCCACGATAAGGGCGTGAACAGAGCCCGAAATAGCCCTTTGTTCTAAAACAGTTTTTCAGTAAACTTGGGTGTTCTACGTTTATTTTATAATCACTGAAATGTTGGTACACTCAGCAGTTTGATGTAAGGTATGCAGCCGCGGAAAGTCAAAGTCGCTACTCACGAGGCTGGAGTTTTCAGAGTTTCATTTGTGCAAGTGATATTATAATTGCACTTAAACGTTTTGCTCAAGGCATATCCAGATTTTTCATTTAGTGTTTCACTATTTTCTGCTTTTGTATGCACCTTTAGACTGTTATTTGGGTCATGTATATGGGTTGAAGGTGGGTTTCAAAGAATCTCCATCGTTCTTGTCTGATGGAGGCGGAAGAAGTTACTGTGTGCGTGATTCATGAGGACCGACTTCGGTCTGCTTTACTTTTTGAAATAGGGTTACTTGTATGACCGCCTCAGTAGGATACGGGTATAGGGACTGCTCCGTCCGCTTAAAATAGGTGACTTTACGGTAAATTTCAGAAAGGGTAAATATGCCCGTGCCTTAACGCCAAAACTAACCCTAACCTGAAGCTAAACCGTCACCTTAATCTCAACCCTGAATCTAAATCTGCAGATTACACCTTAACCCTTAACCCACTCATGATCCTAACCCCAACTCTGACCTTAACGTCCAACTTAAACCTAACCATAACCCTTACTCTCACTTTATTCCTAAACATAATTTCCTTGGAATTTGGGGCAACGTGACATACATTGGGGGTGGTTCCTATTCCAGTGTCCTGTTTATGCGGCTCTGCAGGATATCCTTACCCAGGAAAATATATCAGCATCTTTTCTTTTGTCTCCATACATAGTCCATCTCTAACGCTACTGTGGACTTTTGTTAAAGGCTAGCTGGGACATTTACTCTGTTCGACATTTCGAATACCTCCTCAATGGGCCATGCGGTGGATGCGTTGGACCAGTACAGGGCTATATCAGGATGCGGAAGGCGTCATAGAGGACCCGCACCCATAACAAGTGGGTATCACACATGGAGGATGGGGGGGGGGGGACGCTCACCTAGGTGCGGTTTCCTGCCGTGTCAGCCGCAATTTTCGCATATCTGCAGTCGTTATCTAACAGTTTCCTCTTCATTTCCCATCTTCCAGCCAATCGAATGCCAGAACCACTAGGTTTGTGACCTTCGGAGCGAAAATTCCATCTAGTGTGACAAAGACCTCTTCCTTATCCCGCCGCCTTTCGTCGCATAATCTTTGTGCCCCCCTGGCTCAAAAATTCCATGACCATTGGATGTCCAATGCATACCATCATAATTTCTCTCCCCTTCCCCTATACGCACAAAACTCATGCAGACCATAAATATCTGTTGCCAGGCTTCTTCTTCATATTCGTTTAGGTTTGGTGATTTGCTGGTTAATCGGCGATGCGATCACCTATTGTGGCTTCCCTCTCCGCCCCCTCCCCTCCCTGAGTTAAATTCCGTCAGTCTCAGCGTACACCTGCCCCCTCCTGATCTGGCCTTCCTCATGCGCATGCGCAATTCACCTGTACACTGTGCCTTGTCAACTTGTGTGCCCGAGGAAAAGATAATTCATACGCCCCCCCTCCACTGCCCACCCTCTTGAAACTGTAACCGACATCAAACCAAGAACAATAATCACCATCTCTGCCTCTTCTGTAACACACATACATACACACACACACACACACAAAATATATTAAGCGCACTGTCAGAGCAATCTATTTTTGTCTTGTTGCTATTTTCAGTTTTACATGTGATTTGGGCCTTTCCTCTTTTTTTAAAAAAAAACAGAATAAAGTCAGTCCAGGGTCTACTGATGTGGTGATTACTATTATGCTACAGTAACAATATCTATTCCAGTCGAAGGCTTATATTAATTATAGCGCTAATTTTCTTGCCCACGCTCCTGTTCATTCGGCATTCATCCTGCGCTGAATGCTGGGGAGTTGTCAGACGAACATGCGATTTTCAGCCTTGGGCAATCTATGTAGAACAGATTCCTTTTCTACGTCATCATCTGACTTCGCCATCATCTCTGTCCTGCCTCCTTTCTCCTGTTAACCCACCTACGACTTGCCTTTTGGACGGTAGTAGAGGACTCAGCTTTGTGCTCCCTCCCATCCCCATCTGCTTATTTTCTGTTCAAGATCCTTAACCTATTTTTTCATACTTAACTTGTGGTTGCCTCTTCCAGATCACTATTTCCTTTTTTGGCTGCTGCCTCATTTGTCTTCTACTATCCTCTTTGCGTCTTTATTGCATTTCACCGTGTCACCTATTTATGCGCCCATTATCTCTCCTCATCACGACTTGTCGACGTCTCCGCCATCTTACTTCTGTAGCATCCTCCTCCTTCGCGCGTATCCACCTTTCCACGCAAACCCTGGCTAGGTTGTGTATTCTCCGCCCTTCCGCCCCACCCTGTTCATCATTACCACGCCCTCCCCCCTTATGTGGTCGTCCCCACAACCTCCGTCTGACCCTCCCCCCGCCCACATGCCTTCTGGGTTAATTGTGCTGGACTGCTGAATTCTATTTTGTTGTGTAAATATGAAACATCTTATTTTTTGAAATATACGCCCACAGTTCTTTGGCCAATTCTACCACTCGCTTTTGCACTCACACGCAGGCCACTTCTTCATTCTTAAGCTGGCTACTCTTCGCCGCCTCATCGGGTTTATATCCGCGTTTTACGTCGGGCAGTGTTTGAGACAGGGACTCGAGGTGCGCAGGTACTTCATCCACCGCAGGTGGCCTAGCGAGTTTTTATGCACTCAGTCAGCTATCACCAGAACTGCTTTAGTGGGCTTCAGAGTGCGGGCAGCCGTGCCCCTTTATGCTCCTCGATCGCAGACAAAGATCTGAACAACCCAAAAGGCCATTTGCCGAGCATACGTCTGCTTTCGGCAAATTCTCTTCGGCCCTCTACATTTATCTTGTTATGAAAATAAGCAAATGGTCTGGGCAAGAAGAAGAAATCAAGTCGGAGAGGGGCGAACGCAAAATTGTAGTCCATGTCTTGTTATCAGCGTCAGGGGGCATTGTAACCACCAGGATATGTAATGAAGTTCTGTGAGCACAGTACCGGTTTTCGTAACCTGATTCCTGCCGCCTCTACCGTAACCAACAGGCGCTGTCCAAGTGATTTTGGATAGCTTGAGGGACTTTATAAATCACCCGGAGGGCCTCTGGCATCTACACGGTGGTTTATGCCTAAAATATGCGCTAGAATAGAACTATTGACATTCTTTATTTGGCAGTTTCTTAACCATGCTGGAAAGCGTTCTCCTGCGGTGAGTGAGAGCAATGGGGGCGGCGGTGTCTGGTGTATGTTGGTGCTCCACTGGTTCGCCAGTCCCTACCTTGGCATCATACATAGAAATCTCTGTTTTTTTTTATTGAACCTCCCGGCAAGACTGGACACCTACACAATTAGACAGAATGCTTTCCACGAAAGTTTAATTTTAGATTTCGTTGCTTTTTAACATTGTCCAGCCAGTAGCAGAGCGGAAATTATAGAAAAACCCTGATCAGCTTGAGCTCCTCACCAGGATTATGTTGAGATTTTTGATGTGAAACCGTAGTGTAATAATTTTCTCTCAGCATTCAGGTTCAGACCGAATTTCTGACAGACGAAGGGACATGCCTATCGATCTAACGCAAAGATGGCCGTCTGTTTTTCTTCCAACACTGATAGTTCGAGTGTCCCAAACTTCGACGTCCACCACGAGTCCCCACGCCGTGGGTGCAGTGTCTATGCCTCGTGCATGAAGTAGTCAACAGTGAGGCAAACTTGCACATCATTTGCCGCAATCTATTTTCTTTCGCCCACTTTGCTCCACTGACAAGGCCGACCGGAGGTGTGTGCGGACGCAGTAGCTCATCCAAGTTCGCCACGCACAACGTCCTAACTGCATATGCCATGCAGGGCGACTAGAACCTAGCACATGAAGTAGGCGTTCTTGCGACCTCACTTTCAGGCCTCCAGGCATTACAAAATATCCTAATGAGAACCAGATTATCACGTCAGTTGGAAACCCTCCTAGTGACAACCTTCAGCGCTTCAGATCTAGATCATAGTGAGGAATGTAGGGATTTAACGTGGGGGTGGGAATTCGCTAGCCATCCCCAAAATTAACGATTGATTGGTTAGTGGTAAGTCCTTAACGTACATTTCTCTATTTGTGCTAAAATTTCTGGCTCATATGTGTATTTAGGTATATTTATTGCCTGCTCTCTGAACTGTGCAACATTATTCCCTGCTTTTTCTTCGCAGAAAAAGTATGTTAGAAACTAAGGTATCGGGATTTCTCGATGCGATTATTGCATTTAATGCTTATAAAAGCAAAAAATACTGTCTCAATCTACCCGCATTCTCCGTCGTCTCTTCGTCAGCTGCCATTATAAATCGGTCTTTTTCTGCCTAGTAGTTGGTTGCCTGTTCATGACTTTTGCGGCACACAAGGAACTGGTTTGCTTCGGAAAGCCAGTAAACCAGGGTGCGTTGCTTCGGAAGCGCAATTTGCCCTCAAAAACCGTTATAAATGTCGATAAATCGTTAGAACCAAAATAAGAACTTAAGCTGCGCAAATAATGGAGAGCACCTATATCCCTACAATGGACTCTGTGGGAGATGCGTTAACTGGGCCGCGCAAAGTGCGCGCATCACATAGCTGACCGACACGAGCTTTGGAGTGAAGTATGGGAAAGGGAAGAAGGAGGTTGAATCTGGGGACTCCTCACGGTACTGTACTACAATTCCTCATTACAAACAATCTGATGTGATTTTAAACTACTGCGATGCGCCTGAAGGCAGGATAGTTTGGTTCTCTCGGGTCAGAGAGTCAGGCTGCAAAGGCATTTTTATGAATGTGGCCCCTAGCATTCTTATTCGGTTGGAATCGGAGTCGTCCTATTTTATTTCGATGCAAACCTGGTCCATTTTTGCGTTGGGCCAGCCATGCGTGACATGTCTTGGCGTGTTCTTTGAGTTTTTCAGTCACTGCGTCTGGTCTTGCTTCCGGTATTTATCCCTCTGGTTTGGAACGGGGCTCAAGTGGGGGAGGAATGAGATAGTGCCGTAGATGCAGCTCAGGTCTGCTAGCATTATAAACTAATTCACGTTCAGTTAACCATCCCCGCGCACACAGCATGTTGTGAAGCATAAGGTGGGAATCGTTGCTCTCGATGATCTATTTGACGTGTAAAGCCAGATGAACTTTGCCGACGAAGACTAGGGAGACTGAAATGGCCATTTCTGACTCATTAGTCGTCATCAGCCAGTCACACCCAACAACAGGTGATGACCCACCTGAAGCTCGAGAGGTAGCCACAAAGCAGAACTGGACGAATGAGTTCCTTTACTGATTGGTGGGCGTTTGCCAGCGAACAAACTGACGTGTGTCTGCGTTGCATCTTTTCAGGGCAGCTAGGTCGGTCAGTAAGTCTAGCGCGTTTCGGAGCATTTACAATGAAGGTGGAGGAGTTTGAAGCAGTAGGACTTTGAACCCAAAAGGCTTGCGCCTTTTTTGTCGTCAGGTATACATTATATATGATCTAGAAAAGGAATCTAGTTTCGAGTTTTCAAGCATGAAATCTAGGTAGGTTTTTCGATAGGAAATCAGATGATCGTACATATTTGCATTTTAATTGAGGAAACATATATCGGAGTGGTTAGATTCGTTTGTAGAGTTTATGTCTATTTTTAACTCACTGCTCGCATTAACCCTTCTCAATGTATGGCTCAGCTGCCAGTTTTTGCATTTTAAATAGTCTTCCCTATCCGCAAGCTAACTATTACCTAGCACCATACCTAACGCTTCCTCGGTGTGTCTCCGAGGCCGGATTTCAATTAGATTGTGGGAAGAGGGGATCCATATGTAACGGAAATCAAGGCTATAAAAAACTCCGTTCACATTTCCCTCTGAGACTGGTTCAAATAAAGGACGGGGTTATATAAATGGCGTTATTTGTTAACATTTCTGACTCTTTTTCAGACCACAACTGTCACTTAGCGGAAGTCGTTGTGAACAAACATTCAAATGCGCAAAGGTTAGCACCGGTATGGAGATAGTGAGAGGTGATTTTGACCCTCGTCATCAGATGATGGTTTCGAGCCAGTAAACGGAAAGCCAAAAAGCGTCTTTCTTGTGTTCTGCGTCATACATGCCAAAACGCTTCCGACACCGACTTTAGTCTGAAATAAAAATTCCTATTTGACTGTTTACCTCCGGAGGACAGTCATCGCCCTCAATGACGAGAATTTTTTCATCGTCGCGCAGGCAGAACTGATGAGTTAATTGCCCACTTCAGGTTAAAGTATGTCCCTTACAAGTTTCACAGTGTCCGCAAAGACCAGTTCCCATTTAAACAGATGACCTTCAAATCTCAACTCTTCTTCTGGAAAGGGGTGTTCCGGGTGCGGTGGACGAAGAAGCACTTGGACCAGAGCTTGCATGCCTGTGTTAAAGGTCTCGCACCCATCTCCTTATAAAGAAGGAGCGTCTCTGAATATGGTGGTTGTGGGCTTAACACGAATGTTCCTAGGACATGCGGCCGGGTTTCGACGCGGTGAACCATTAATTTTGAAATTGTGCAATTGTTGTAGTCCCAACAATGGGATCAGGTGGTCCTGAGTCTAAATGTGTTTAAGCGCTAGATTGAGGTACCAGCTAACTTTTTCAGGAACTCAAAATTCAAGTTCTATAAACTGAGCACACAAATAAAAGTTTGCTTTTATGATAATGTTACGAACCTGCTGAAAATCTACCTAAATCCTGCATGGTGTTTCTTAAGTGGCCATATACAGTTTAGTTCACTGCGTTGCGCTAAGTTTTTAACGATTATTTTCCGGGTTGAGCGAGACGGAGGCTAGAGAGGTAAAGGACAGTTTCAGGCTTATCTGCCTTCTGCGTATTTCTTCGCCTTTGCTTTATTCAAATTTATTCCGGGAAAAAAGTGTTCCACTCATTTGACTTCATTCAGCCAATCATAATTCTGACTATCAGCTAGGCCCGGGAGCACAAACGTGCGCTCGTGTACGATGCATTTGGTCCACAGACGAGGTCCGACAGACGGGTCATAAACACTTAATCGAAGCGAATTTAACCAGTACCTCGCTGACTGTCATTCTCTGCCTCTGTGGATCGGGCATTTAGTGAGTCAGAAGTTGGCGCACGCCTTAATCAAGATTCATCTATGCAGGTTCATCAATGGTTCCTTCTCGTCCACCTAAAATCCAGAATTTTGGCTTGAACTACCTAAAAATCCGAGTTCCTACCAGACCACCTCGCCCGGGTAGCTAGAGACCGCTGATCCTATTGGGTTCCCTGGACTTGCGCGTTAACCCAGCCTTTAAATGTGCTTAAGCAATAGTACAGTAGCTCCATCATATGCTTCCTTTATAAGGGTATGCCCTCATGATCAACCTTTCGGCTGTGGAGGCAAACAAGAGGAGGATGTCAAAGGGTACCGGGGAATATTATGACCCCTCTGGCATTTCCAGAGAAAGTATGACAGGCAAGTCGAAAGGGAGAAACCAACATGCACAGCGTTCCTCGATATGGAAATATTGAGAAACCTGCAGAACTGGATCTCGATTAAGGTGTACGATGAGCGATAGAGGAGTGCCCAGCTCTTGAAAAAATCAGTAATCTAACGTATTCACATGCAAAAGTACCTAACATCCAAGCAACTGACTGACGACCAGTTTAATGTACTTCAATAAGAAGCAGGCTAAAACACGGGATACGCGTTTCCAGTGAATTTCATCGCTGCACTAAAAGTGACACTCAAAGATGAAAACTACAGAAGACCCTCGAAACTCGATTCGCATTTGCCATAATATCCCACAGACAATTTCGAATCATCTACTCAGTTGTGAATTAACATCAATGAGAAGGGATAATAATTAACCTATCAGGAGTGAGTAATAAAGATGTATTTAATCAAGGTCTTTAGTTTTTTGTCTATATTTGATTATGTGAGTGTAAAACGCCAGATGATGATTTCATCCTCCACATAAATTGTTTAATCTTCTTCCATACACAGTAAATGTGCTAGCTCATGAAGTGTTAACCTAATTTCAGAAATGTGTTTTCGGTTGGAAAATTTTACTTAAGTAGGGTTGTTATATTAATGTTCATGCTGTTAAGATAATCCAGTCACGACAGGATGCCGGCTTTTAAACGAACTTATGTCCTAACACCTGCAAAAACTCAACTCGGTACAAACGTCCTCTTAAGTAGCAAGAATTTTCCAATTTATTTTCAAAGCCCTCATAAATTCCAATGTTTTCAGAGAATATGCACAAAACTATGTGATGTCGTTCTCATTCAGTGGCACATAAATTCTTCTTCTTCAAATTATCGACGATAGGAAAGGGCCTCTTCTGGTTATTTAAAAAAACTTTTTCAATTCCAAATGGTTTTGAACCTGACCCACCTTTACCATTGTATTCAGGGGTTCTAACTTACATGCCGTATATATTTCGTTTAAGGATAACCATATATTTCTCAAAGGTATTAGGAAGATGTCGTCTGAAGCTGATAAATTTCCCAAATTGTCAATTCATAAGCTCCATTACTAAATAGACGAATATGATGCTTTATGAATGGACGTGTCGGGGCTCAAGAGTAGGCCCCAAGGTAGAACTGGACGAACGAGTTTCGTTAACGATCGGTGAGCGTTCATTAGCGAACATCCATCTTTCCGATCTAAATCGGCAAGACATCGAGCATGTGGCTCAATGGTTAGAGCGTTCGACTTCTGGTCAACGGATCGGGGGTTCGGGCCGCGGGTGGGCACCATCTGGTTTTGGATCTGACTGGTTGATGACTACTAATGAGCCAGAAATGGACATTCCAGTCTCCCTTTTCTTTGTTGGTATTGGTATTCTGCTACTACTACTACTACTACTACTACTACTACTACTACTACTACTACTACTACTACTACTACTACTACTACTACTACTACTACTACTACTACTAGCCTTTATGCGAATGCTGACGGGGCTCTAGAATGTGCTCCAAGGCAGAGCGGGTCGAGTGAGTTCCATGAACAATTGGTGAGCGTTCCTCAACAAATTAGCTCTTCCAATCAAAAACAGTTCGGAACTTCTGATAAAATTTCATGAGATAATTCAGTTACTTCATATGTGGTGAGAAGGCCTTTACCGATCAGTGTCCTTTCTGTCACCTTAAACTAAACTTTACCCAAAGACTACTTGTGTAGTATAAATGTTTCTCATTGAATTTCGAAGACTATAAAATTTTAAGTATACTTTATAGAAACATAACCAAAAAATCTTTCTTGCCCAAATATGGTAGCAACTTGCCTTTTCTTTAACTTTATACTCTTAAAAGAGGTATTTTGGCCTGAAAATGTTTTATTATGAGATTTGGGAAGACCTTTAAATATGCATTCATTAAATATGGCATCTGTCTATTTATTAATGCTACTTGGTCAATATCCTTAACAGTTTAGAGAAATTTGGGATTTTCCTTTGACTGATTGTTTGCATGTTATAATGCGGAAACTCTGAAGGCAGACAGGGCTAAAAATATTTCGGAAATTAGAGAAGATTTTAAAAAAGCAAAATCACCTCTTCTTTTGTATATTTTCAAAACGGATATCCCAGGTGGTCACCAGACGCCGTCTGTCTCTACCCGCCTACTTACACTTCAGTTGGTGATTACGAGACCAGACCAGTTATCCTAGGTAACCATGGACACATGTCTGCATAGAAGACAGCCCGCATAATTAGCGTCTGGTCAACAAAGGATGGCCGCGACTGTTTGTATTCAATTCACACAGACTAGGCATCCATCAATAGGCATAAGGACTTCGATGGCGCAAACAAAACTGTAAAGTTCAAGTGGATACGCACCTGCCTGCTCTCCCAGTCATCACCTTCGCCGCTGAATCAGGTCGCCTTCGCTTGTCAAGCATTGTCTAAGGCTGCGCGTGATACTCCCCGCCAACGCCGTGATGCCAATAAACATTTCTCTCGTTACCTATTGGCCGTAACCGGACAAATGCTCGATCGGATACACTTCGGTTGCCTGGTGAAAGCGCTTGCGGCACCTACTTGCTGAGCTTCCTTGTACCCACTCCAGACCTAGCAAGGGTTGTTCAACTTAATCTGTTTTCCCTGACTTTTAATAATGGAACCTTTAGGTGATAGACCATTGGGAACTCTTGCGTCTGCTCGCCATTTCGACAACGACAGAAACGGTCAATACCGGCTGGGCTACTGGACACAGTGGATGACTATGAGCAAAAAGTTCAGACAGCCACAGATCCCCTTCTAATGTATGGTTTACATTTGACAGTTTTATATACGCTTCCCATTCGTCGGACAAAGGTTGGGAAATCAGATCCAGCAGTTATTTTGGTGAAAAACGTGAGCCATTTGTAATATGCACACGTGAGACAGTGGCTTCGTCATTATGTCAAGTCGACCATCGAGAACGTCGATTTTTACCGATTGTCCCACAGCACGGTGGGCGCAGGACGGTGGCATGCTCGTGAATTGGTTTATAGTGATAACAGACTTGCGCATCATCTACCACATTCAATCTTCCCGCATACACACATTCCTCTGAAGAGTCAGGATGACTGAAGTTGCGATCGAGCGCAGCGGCTGATATGTTTAACCAACCGGTATACGCGCGCCACACACACGACAACCTGCCACCCACTTCACTTGCAAGGCTTTCAAGAAGATAACTCGGATCTAGCATACGAAGATATGCGACAAACGCCACATTAGGCTGACTTTCATTCCTCCAATTCCTCCAGAATGTTTGCCAGTGAACAGAGTTGCCTCGCCAGTGGGTATCAGATGCGTCAGATTTATTATATCAGGGAAATGACTGATTGAACTTGGTGCTGTATGTTCTAGTGTCAGCCTCAAATTTTTCCTTACCCCATACACCAGTTGACTGCTCGAGACCGGGAAAACGAACGGGGCACTCTTACCACTTGGGGTAGCTGAGTTTTTTTGACGTTGCAATTTTCGTGAGCGTATCGTTAGGTCCCTTTAAGGTGAGAATGCCGTACGAGAGAATTTCCTGCGTGCACTATTATTTCGGTCTACCTGTTTTCTGTCGACCGCGAACACTCAAGTTTGCACGCCAGATATTTTAACGCAGATTTGGCTTCATTCACAACTCTGTCTCAATCCAATCTTTGGTATAAAAAAGATTCCACCTGTCTAGGCGGATTTCTTCATGTTTGAAGTTTTTTAAAGTAAGTATAATAACTCGCCGTTATGTAGTGGTACTTCAATTCTCAGTAAAAAATTAACGATACCTTCATTCTGAAAGCCACTACTTTGCCAGAGAAAATGAATTTTTTTGTGTAGCCTCAAGAATAAGCGTCGGTTTATTGCAGTGCGAACCAAATGACACCGCCTCTATTTGGCCGTCGTCACAGGCCCTATGTCCTGAAGCCAAGCCAGTAAGTGCATGCACACGATTTTGGAAAAAAACAGCCTTGCTGATTTGCTACGAAATGACCAATGGCATTGGGTAATGTCAAGGCTAAGCTGTGGGCAGTGTGTGTGTCTCTATCTACGCGCAGCTGAAACAACGGCGCTGGAGCGGCCACCTTGTGAGGATGGACGACGAAAGACTACCCAAACGACTCTTCTACGGGGATGCCGCCACGGGTTCTCATCGACTAGGGAGTCAAGTCCCACGCTACAAGGACACTCTGAAGACTTCCCTGAAGCAACTGCGGATTGACCCAGCAAACTGGGAGGACCTCGTCCGGAACCGACTGGCCTGGAGAAAGACAGTGAACACAGGGGCAGCAATCTATGAAGCCAACCGGATCGCCGACGCCAAGGCCAAAAAGGCGGCACGAAAGTCACCAGCGTCCCGTACACACACAGCCAATGTACAAGCTCTTCCAACATGCCCGCGCTGTCAACGCACCTTCCGCGCGCGAATCAGCCTGGTCTGACATCTTCGAATGCAATGCAACAAAAATCTGACAGCTCCAACTTCTGCCTCCTCTTCTGCCAACCCTCCTTCGGACGCCCCCACGGTCACTCTTGGCACCAATTCTCCCACTCCCGCCACAATAGCGACCACATCTCAATACTCATTACCTGTTACCTCCACCACCGCCACAACCACACCCAACAGCGATGGAAGCTCGGTTCTAAACAGTCCTAATTGCGACCGGACCTTCACCTCACGCATCGACCTGGTTGGTCACGTGCAAATTCATCGCACAGAGACTAGTGAACTAGTGCCTGGAGCACCAACCCACAGCAGAGATCACCACATCCACTGCCCTTACTGCCCTCGCGATTCACACACCGCATGGACCTATTAGGTCACACGCGCCTCCACGATAACCTGCGTTGAACCACCGTAGGCTAAGCCATATCAGTGCACACTACCTCCACCAATACATGCACAACCTCCTCACCATCATCATGTATCTGAGACTATAACGGTTTCCTAGACATCGTGGCTTGGAAGGTTGCCAATCTGACGCTAACACCAGACCACGATGTCGACCACAATTGTGTCGTGCGTTGGGTGGCTGACCAGTGGACTGGAAATTAGATGGCGATGGCTCCTCCATATCCCCTGGTTTAGTGAATCCTAGTGTGTGCGTAATGGGGGCCAGGTCGTGCCGTGGTGCGCGAAGATGGATGCATCGGCCCGTCAGCCAATGCGCCCACTCCCACATCAGACAACTAACCGACTCGGACGCTGGTCTGTTTGTGGGAGTGGGGGAGAGAGTGAGGTCGACGGCTCAGCGCATTTTCCTCACTATAAACAAACTGACGCGCTTGAAACTATCACGGTGCGCTAAAAGCCATGGCTTGGAACGTTGCCAACTGACGGGATAACTCGGACCGCGTGGTCAGCCCAATGTGTGTTTTATGTGGAGTGGCTGACTGGCGAACTGAGAGTCAGGCTGCAATGGCTCCGTCTTAATGTGGCCTTTATGGCACTCCCACTCAGTTAGGATCCGAGCCACCCCTCTCTTGTGTCGTTGTGTTTGTTTGGTGTTGGATCACAGTGCGTGGACCTTCACCCTCTCCCATCTCCGGTTTTCTTGACTCTTTCTTGACACCGGGTTCATGTGGTAGTGGAACCGAGAGTGTGGGAGATGCAGCGCAAGTCTACACTCCCTATAATCCATTGCGAGTCATCGTCCCTGCACAGCATACGGTGGACACCGTCAAACACGACGGTCGAACTATCGTGTGTCTCGATGTGTGGAGGCACGTCTAGGGGCAGTTCCGGCCGCTAAAGCCACCTGCAATCTATCCTACCTCTATTCTTGACACCGGGCTCGCCCAGCTGGGAGAGGAGGAGAGAATGCAGCAAGGTCAGCGCTTCTGTGCCTCCTTATTTTGCGGCAGGACGTCGTAGCAACCGCCGGTCGAACTGTCATCGTGTCCCTCTGCATATGTTTCACTATGGTGATATATGTTTGCCAGGCAGTGCTGAATCTGCATAACTCCTTTATTATTGCCTTCCGTGTTTGTGTACGGCAGGGGGCATCAGGTCACGCCAGATAGGTGCTCAATCACTTCTTCGGTCGGCCGAACGCCTCGGACAGCCAGCGAATACATGAAAGAGAGGAAATACAGATCAAGACCGATTTGGCGATTTCCTCTGTCATGGTATTTCAACGCAATCCTCCATGACGCGCTTGAAGCGATCATGAAGCTAAGAAAGTCACGGCGCTGAAGTTTCTCAGCACTACCTTCTCTTTTGACATGGGTTAGCACTTCACTTCCCTCCTGTCAGGGTAGGTTGTGCATCACCTGTTACTTCTGTTAGAGATCCTAGTCACCTCCTTGCTTTGATCTTTGGTTTGAGTGGACTTGGGGATCCGGTCGTGGGTGACGCCCGTAGCATGAAGACGTTGACTTTGTTGGCATCTGCACCAATGCCCATCTCCGATCGTCGTGAACACAGTGGGTGTGGAGATAAAGGAAGATCTAGATGCCATTAAATTCTGCCTCTCTATATATAAAAAAACACTGCACGTAATTTAACACCACACTCTTCTTATGGCAAAGGGTGGAACATCGTTTTTTGCTGCAGTGCAATTGTTTGAACCGTTTTGTGACGATTTATGCACCATGATAATTCCTTGTTTCTTTTGTTAAATTTTCCCTTGGCGTTAAGTTAATTTATTATTGTATTGCTCATTTTAAGGTGGAGATGAGTATTTGACTACCGGCTGCAGAAGGCGCTACCCCTGTTCCCATTCGGTTTATTATCCGAGACTATGAGGTCGCAGAAACAAAGATACGGAATAATTTAAGCTGATCCTGTGTTTAGAACAAATTGACCGGTTGCGCGCCTCTATGACCGAATTGGGCAGATAGCGGCCAATAAGCTAACAATTTGAAGTAAACGCTTAGTAAGCAACTGGCCCCATATCCAAATAACGGATTACATAGTTCCTAGTGTTTATGTCTGGCTGGTTGGATAAAAATTTTTGGCAATGGGACACTATAAAATATGAAATAATGTCCAAAGCTTCCTTGTCGGTAGTAAGAGAGACTTATTGGTCTTCAAAAATACGAAACTTAATAGGCGTCAGTACCGTTGACAGTAACAATAATTTTCTTTTAAAAAGTTGAGATAGCGACAGCTACTAAAAGTAGGAAGAATTAGGGTGTCTTGGCTTACCCTGTAAATGGCGAAATGTGCCGTAGCTGTCTGAAGCTCACCCTTTGAAAAAGTAGTCAACCGTTTTTATTCCGCTAAGCCGGTTTTTATCATTCCATGTAAATAATGAAATGAAATCCTGGAAAGCGGCTTGTTTCACATGGGAGCTGAAGATATCTTCAAAGCAAGCATAGTTGGGCTTCTTGTGCACGAATAAACAAGGGAAATTTCGATCGTTGTAACAAAAGTTTCATAAGCCTGAGCTTTCGTTGGCCATTGCCAGCCTAGTGAACACCCTTGCTTCTTCTTTGCATATTCATCAAAATACCAAATTTTCCCGTTTTGTGAGGATTGTCCGAAATGTTAGAAAACGGTAGCTTCATGTTGGTGTGTTAAACTAGTCAGTGACACGAATTTCTCGGCATTACCCTCACGGCTGTCTCTGTTTGACCATCAAGGCTGGGACTCGTTAACAGCCTGTTCATGGCCCTGCACTTCGTTGCTACCAGACAGCAGTTGCATATATGTAGCCATAAAGAACTAAGAACTGATTGATCATTTTAAGACAGAAGTTACGGCACAGATACAGCATTCTTAGCACAAAAAGTATGGCTATACGCAACTCGTATTGCCAGTCAACGCGTACGAAGTCCCGGTGACCTTTTTGATGCATTAGTCCATCAGGTACTAAACTTATAATACTTAATTCATGGAAAATGGAAAATTTAGCAGCAAACTTATATGAGTTTTACGCAGTCACATGAAGAATGGTGGCATTATCCGTGGACAGCACACAACGGGACGGTTATGTCTGTAACTTGATAGATGAGCGCCACTTGATCATGATTGGTATTCCCGGTCACAATAGCAAGACAACGAGCCTGTGGCTCATTAGTTAATCATTTGACTCAATGCCCAAAGGTCCTGGGTTCGAATCCCAAGAAGTCAAAACTTGGGACTGGGTACGACTGGTTGATGAGGGCTAATGAACCAGAAATGGTCATTCCAGTCTCCCTTGCCTTTGCCCATACTCCATCATTGGCATATTACTCTAACGCTCCTGCCTCATATATACAAATGATAGAGGAGTAATTACCCGGTTCAACGGACCTAAACATAAGATTCAGACCACACTGAATCTCCTAGAAATCGTCCTTATGTCACTTTACCGGTTGTGCATAATTTCGCTATGCACATGAGGTCATGCAGGCAAAATATAACATGTCCACAGCGATTACGCATTCATTAATACTCGTTTTTGTCCCTCTCCTTCTCCTCCGCCTTGGGGCTATTAGCTCCATCATGGTTACCTGTATTTCAAACTCAAATTTTTTTATTCTTCAGCCTTGGCTTTCGCGTAGTTTCACACTTGCACAAAAGTTGCATTTATGCTTCCTAATTTTATCAATCAGGACACCACAGACAGTCAGGCAGTTTCCATTTCGGTAGATCCAATAATCAATTGCCGGCAAAAGGACCACAGAATGACAAACAAGACTTCGACTTGGTTAGTATTTTTTTCTTCATTCTCTTCTGTGAATCATTTTCCCTCCTTTTTGTTATAAACAGCTGCAGTTAGGGGACCAGTAATATAATAGTTTTTGAAATGCTTTTTGTTTTGCACAACGGAACATACGTGTTCCTTAAGCAGATTGGCAAGCCACGCAGTATCATCATGTTCCCGATCACAACTGACAAAACAACGAGCCCGTGGCTCAATTTTAGAGCGTTTGAATCAATTACAAAAGGTCGTGGGCTCGAATCCCAGGTGGTCCACACTTGGGGTTGGGTATGGCTGGCTGACGATGGCTAATAAGCCAAAAATGGCCATTCCGTTCTCCCTGGTATACGTCGGTTCCATCGTATCAAAATATTCCTTACGTCGCTATGCGAATTTCTCTAATGACTCTAAAGTGAGCTCTGGGGCAGAACGGAACATACATGTACCTTAAGCAGATCGGTGAGCAGAACAATATCATATTCGCGATCGTAACTGGCAAAACCACGGGCCCGTAGCTCAATGGTAGAGCGTTTAACTCAATTACCAAAGTTTGCGGATTCGAATCCCAGGTGGTCCACACTTGGGGTTGGGTATGACTGGCTGTTGATGGCTAATAAGCCAGAATCGGCCATTCGCTGCTCTCTTGCCTTTTTCAGTCCCTCCATATCAACGCATGCTTCGCAACGCTGTTGGACATTCTAGGACGACTCTTAAGTGAGCTCTTGGTTACAACAGAACATACGTGATCCTAGGATGAATCGGTGAGCCGCACAATACCATCATATTGCGGATCGTAAACGACACAACAACGAGTACGTGGATCATTGGTCAAGCGTTTTACACAATCACCAACGGTTGCGGGTCAAAATCCCAGGTGGTCCACACATTGGCTTGGGTATGTCTGACTAATGACGGCTATTAAGCCAGAATCCGTCATTATGTGCTCCCTTATCAACGAATGCTTCCCGACGCTGGCTGACTTTCTGCGAGGGCACTTAAGTAAGCTCTTGGTTAAAACGGAACATGCATGTAACTTGGGTGAATCGGTGACCCACGCAATACCATCATATTCAATATCACAAATGAGAAAATATCGAGAACGTCGATCATTGATGAAGTGTTTGACTCAATCAGAAAAGATCGCGGGTTCGAATCCCAGGTTGTCCATACTTTTGATTGCGTATGACTGGGTGATGATGGTTAATAAGCCAGAAATAGGCCTTCCGTTTTTCCTCTTCTTCGTCCGTTACCCCTTTGTAACATATGCTACACATCACTGGGCGAATTTCTGCGAGGGCTATTATATGAGCTCCTGGTTACAACGGAACATACATGTATGTTGGGCGGATCAGTGACCCATACACTGCCATCATATTCCCGTTTGCAACCGACAAAACATCTGGCCTCATGCTCATTTGTAGATGGTTTGCCACAATCACCAACGGTCGCGGGTTCGAATACCAGGTGGTCCAAACATGGGATCGGGTATATCTGTCTGATGTCGGCTAAAAAGACAGAAATTGGAATTCCATTTTCACTTTCCTTTGTCCATTCCAACTTATAAATATACGGTTCACATCGCTGGGTGACTTTCTGCGAGGGCTATTATGTGAGCTCTTGGTTACAACAGAACATACGTGGTCCTTGGGTGGAACGGTGACCCACACACTACCATCATATTCCCATTCGCAACCGACAAAACGTCGAGCCTCATGCTCATTGGTAGATGGTGCAACACAATCATCAATGGTCGCGGCTTCAAATCCCTGGTGGTCCACACATGTTAACGGGTATGTCTAGCTGATGCTGGCTAATAAGCCAGCATCGGTCATTCCTTGCTCCCTTGCCTTTTTCGGTTCCAAAATATCAAAACATGATTCACAACGCTGGGCGAATTTCGGCGGGCGTGCTTAAGTAAGCTCTTGGTTACAACAGCGCATATATGGTCCTTGAGCAGAAAGTTGAACCACACAATACCGCCATATTCAATATCACAAACGAGAATATACCAAGAACGTGGATCATTAGTAAAGTGTTCGACTCAATCAGCAAAGATCGCGGGTTCGTATCCCTAGTGGCTCACATTTCGGATTCTGGATGACTGGCTGAGGACGGCTAATAAGCCGGAAATGTTCATTCAGTTCTTCATTGCCTTTTTTACTTCCAAAATATCAAAATGTGCTTCATGTCTATCGGTGACATCCTGCAGGGGTCTTAAGTGAGCTCCAGGACTCAATGGAACATGCATTTTCCTTAGGCAGATCGATAACCTTAACACTACCAACATATTCCCGATCGTAACCAAAAAATCAACGGGCATTTGGATTATTTTTGGAGCGTTCGATTCAAAGAACGATTTTCAAGGTTTCAAATCCCAGTTGGTTCACACTTCGGATTGCCGATTAGTGGCTGATACCGGCTCATTAGCCAGAAAAGGCTATTCCGTTGTCCATTGTTTTTTTTCGATTCCAATCTATCAACGTGTGCTTCCCGTTGATCGGTGACACCCAGCTGGGTCTTAGGTATGCTTCAGGGCGCAACAGAACATGCGTGTACATTGTGCAGATCGATGATCCAAACAATGCCATTATAATACAGATTGCAACCGAAAAATAAACAAAACCCTGGCTCATTGGTAGACCAGTAAAGAAACTCAGTAAAGAAACTCAGTAAAGAAACGTCACAGGTTATAAATCCAGTTGGTCAAAACTTCGGTTTGCACATGTCTGCCTGATGAAGACTACTAGGACAAAAATTGCAATTCCGTTCGTTCTTGTCTTTTTCGGTTAGACAATATCAACCTGTGCTTCACGTCGATCAGTGACATCCTTAGGGGGTCCTAAATGAATTCCTGGGCAAAACGGAACCTATGTGTTGCTTGGGCAAGTCGATGAGCAAAACACTACCAGCATATTCCCGATTGTATCCAACAGTTACACGGGCCTCTGGATAATTGGTAGAGTGCTCGAAACAATCAACAAGCGTCACGGGTTCGAATCCCAGGTGGTCAACTCGCGAAATTGCGTATGACTGGATAATCCCGTCTAATACATCAGAACTGGCCATTCCGGTATCCCTTGTCTTTGTCGGTTAGACAATATCAACCTGTGCTTCGCGTCGATCGGTGGCATACTGAGAGGGTCTTCAATGAACTCCCGGGTAAAACGCAGCCTATGTGTTGCTTTGGGAATATCAATGAGCCATACCTTACCATCATATTTCCTATCCTTTCCGAAAAGTTAACGTGCCTCTGGATCATTGGTAGAGCGTTCAAATCAATCGCTATTGGTCACAGGTTTGAATCCCAGATTGTCCTCACTTCGGATAGTGAATGCCTGGCTGATGAAGTCTATAAGCAAGAAATAGACATTCCGGTATCCCTTGCCTTTGTCTGTTCGATAATATCACCAGGTGCTTCACGGCGTTCGTTGACATCCTGCGGGGGCATAAGATGAGCTCCACGGCGCAATGAACCATAAATGATCCTCGGGCAGACCTATGATCCAAACACGACCATTATATTGCCGATTGCATCCTACAATTACACGGGCCTCTGGATCACTGGTAGACCGTTTGTTTAAATCAACAATTGTCGCGGGTTCGAATACCAAGTAATCCACACTTCGGATTGCGGATGACTGGCTGATGACGGCTAATAAGCAAAGAATGGCCATTCCGTTATCCCTTGTCTTTGTCGGTTAGACAATATCAACCTGTGCTTCACGTCGATCAGTGACATCCTGAGGGTGTCTTAAATGAACTCCCGGGCGAAACGCGGCCTATGTGTTACTTGGGAATATCGATGAGCCGTACACTTCCATCATATTTCCGATCGTAACTGATAAATAAATGGGCCTCTGGATCATTGGTAGAGCATTCGATTCAATCAAAAATTTTTGCGGGTCCGAATCCCAAGTGATCCACACTTCGGATTGCGGATGACTGGCTGATGACGGCTAATAAGCAAGAAATGGCCATTCCAGTGCGGATTTGAATCGCAGTTATCCAAAACAGGATATTGGGCATGAGAGGCTGATAAAGGCTAAAAAGCCAATAGCCATTCCGTTCTCCTTTGTCTTTGTCAGTTTTAAGCTTATCAACATGTGCTTCCCATCCCTATGAAATTCCTGCTGGAGCTCCTAAGAGAGGCCCAGCGCACATCGGATCATTCATTTTCTTGGGCAGGTCGATGACCCACACACTACCATCATATTCTCGATCGCGACCGACAAATCCACGGTAATCTTGCTCATTGCTAGAGCGTTTGATTCAAACACCAAATGGTGTGGATTTGACTCGCAGTTTTTCAACAAATGGTATTGGCTGATCGATGAGCCAGACGCTACCAAAATATTCATGATTGCAGCCGATAAACACAAAGGCCCACTGTCTTATTATTTCAGCCTTCAACTCAATCACCAAATGTCGCGAGTTCGAATCCCAGGATTACAACACTTGGCATTGGTTTTGTCTGACTGATGACGGCTAATTAGCCAAATGGCCATTTCGTGCTCTCTTTCCTTTTTCGCTACCATTTTCACGTTGTTTGGTAACTTTCCGCGGGTGCTCTAGATCGAGCTCCACTCTGCAATGGAACATGCATGTTCCCTGTGCAAATCGATGAGCTACGTACTACCATCCTTTTCCCGACTGGAAGGGACATATCATGGGGCCTCTGGTTTATTGGTAGTGCATTTGACTAAATCAACAAACGGCGCGGGTTCACATCGCAGGTTTTCAACACTTGGGATTGCGTAAGTTTTTGTTAAGCTGCTAACTTTAAGTAGCTAATTTTTTATTTATTTTTGTTAATGATGTCTTCCAATTTCCCGGAATGAATAAAAATACGCAAACTTAATGATGCAATTATTCTTCTGTAGAGTACCTTGTGCTTAAAGTACAGGTTGTCGAAAAAACTCGCCATTATTTTACCGTCAGATATACTTAAGTAACCTGTAGAGAAATTAAATCAGTGTTTAACTGTCTACATTTTCACATACTGGAAGCGTGTAAATTTTGGAGCTCTTTTGCCAAATTCCTTGACTATTTCTCAAAATTGAAATCTCAAAAAAGTATGGCCAGCCATAAAGCAGTAACTTTTAGTTAAAAATGATGTTCTGCGTTCAAAAAGATTTGCAATGCACATAGTCATGCAACTACCTCCAACAGTAAAACAACAATTTAGTAGTGTGTAATTTGAGTAAAATTGCAAATATCCTATTCATTAATGTAAGGCCGATGGATTTTCAAACCGATCCCGTGTCTTAAGGAAGTATCTAACCAGTGAAACAATAAGCAGCTATTTAGTCAACAGCGACTGAAAATACTGGGGAAGTCCATGATTGGCCCACCTACTTACAGCCTCACCAGAAAGGTAAAAAAATTGATGTTTCATATAACTGGACTCTCTGCTATCCCGTCCACTTTGTGGAAAGGAAATCAATTTCATTAACAACTTTTCAGAAGCGTACCGCTACAAAGGTATGTTAGTTATGGACCTTACAGTTTTCTACATCAACACAGCACTGAAAATACTGCAGTCGCGCTTTTAAGAGTGCAGTTGTCCTTTGGAATGCGACTATATGACAAACTGCAGCCTAGAAAAACAGCAAAAATATCTTCTGAATTAAAGGTGCACGAGGAAATGGCCTACATCGGATTAAAGTGAGACCTTACAAGGAACAGCGACGAGTGCTTTTTTCATACTTCCAAAACAATTCTTCCTCTTGTTTATGTATTAGAAAACTCCATCTCAGCTTGGGGCAGAACATCTAGAGTCGTTGCTTAGGGGCTTCAATTTACAAGTGTAAAAATGGAAAGGTAGCTCACATACAACATTTTGTAAGGACAACTTATTACCGGATTGAACCACGTCATTTTCAATCGAAGTCCTGGAATAACGCCTCGGTGGTTATGCACAGACACTGTTGAGCCCTCTTCAGAGGTACCGACTGCATTATATTTTCAACGATCATATTTTCATTTTCTTCGACAATTTGAAAACTATTCATAGAAAATGGTCCGTTCGAAGGAACCGCAGACTTTGTTAACCAGGCAATTTTATAACGTAATATACTATAAAAAATAAAAAGCATTCATTCGGAGCTACAGATTTAAGTTGAGAAATCGCCTAACCAACACCAAAGACTAAATTGTCATGTGTCTATTTACAATCCAAGGGGCAGTCGAAACTTCAATCGCTTGCTAGGGTAATAATACTGTTTCTCAAAATACGTGATATAGTGATTTCATTGAACTGTTGCCCTAGCATAGGCTTGTTTTAAAATCTTCATATATGCCATGTGTATTCCACGCGCTGTCGAATTGAAGCAGGTGGTTTTTATAAGTGGAATCTGTCTTACAGGTGTTCGTAGTTGCCGAAAACTGTTTAGTCTTGTGGTATTTATTTTGAACCCCCTCCGATATTAAAAAGAATGCTTGGCGTTTTTTTCCTTTCGATTATTAAGCTTATTTCATTGAAATTAATTTTTTGTCTGTCTTCCTGATTATTGTTGTTTGTTCATTTAAAGTTCGAGCTTGTCCAAGTAACTTTGTCTCATCTAGAACATATGCTAAAAAACTGGAGAAAACTGAAATAAGTTCTCTTTTTCGAATGCTCTATGTATTTTCTTTACTCCAAAATGAATTGGAAGGCCACATTTAAACTAATTTATAACCTTCGTTTATCCCACTATCATTCTCCATTTGGTTCTTCCCGATATCCCTGAAGATTATTCCGTCATTTGACCAATAAAAAAATAATTTAAGAATAACTTTTACAGTAACTGTCGTTCAGAAAACCTCATGATAGAAAAAGTATCAAACAACCAACCACGAGTACAAGTGTAAGCACATCAAAAGGAACAGAAAACCAACGAATTGTTTCGAGCAGGATTTTTAATCCCTATTTGGTGTGGACGGAACTCCAAAACAGTGGTAAAAGTTATAGCCCTTTCTGAGCACGCATGAAACCACTTGACCTGAGGCACATTTTCAAAATGCCATGCCAATACAAAATAAATCTTACTTATTGCCATTTTTTATTTTTTAAAGTTGTTCATTATCCTCTGTGATGAACCCGAAAGAATGGAGTTAAGTTGACGTTTTTTGCGTTACTCATCGAACTCTGTTTACAGGTACAGTGTTTCCATTAACCGTGCCAGCACTGCATATTCTTTAATGCAAAAGTCATTTATCGGGAGCATTTTGTATGCCTGCTCTCAAATGCCCCTTCAGACCACTAATTGATGGTAATGGTCATTCCAGAAAATGCAAAAATTAGCAGGTGTTGTAGATCAGAAAATGCAGGGGAAGAGTAAGAAGTTCTTCACGCAAATCTACACAGATAACGTCTGAAAATGCGCATTTCCATCAAACTGCCGTGTTCTCAAGGTCCCAGAGTAAAGGAGCTCTTCTGCAACATCGATTGAGTGCTTTCTTGCTCAACTTGCTGCCAACTGACTAAATTTGGAAGATAGGCATAATTCGAAGGTAGGCGTTGGGGAGATGATAAGTCTTAGACGACTTTAATGGTGCAATCACTGTAGTCTTGTATCATGCTCCAACAGTTGAATGGGCGAGTTCCAGGAAGCAGTTCAGAAGAATATGCAATCGCTGGAAAAAGAGGTTTTGCTGGCATGCAATTTTGAATTCTCACTCGGAAGATGTCAGAACCACGTAAACCGCGAGCTACTCGAGTCATGGCTCCGTGGTCCAAATTCAATTAACAAACGCTCCATATTGTGTGCAGCGGTTTTCCTGCGCAATATAATTGGTCATGCCGTAAAGATGCGGGTGGACAGCAGTCCTGGGGACGACGAGCCAAATGGCCGAGTAATCTCCACGCCAAGAATCAGCAGAGCTACTGAAATCAGCCCGTTAACGACTCGGGCACGAAATGAAAATCCATAATTTCCTCAACTACGAACCCCATCTATGCACACGAGTACAGGTAAGTATTGTAAGAGGTGATGGCATGGCAACTGCATTTTGTAAATACTGCGTTCTTTGTGCATCGTATGTCTTTATTCTGAACCTGTCTTTTATGATGAATTTGGGTGAGAATACAAAGTTTCAGGTCAGTAAACTTCTTGTTGCAAAAATCAAATCTTCTGAATGGAGATGGTTTTGAGGTACCGGAAGACCAAAAAGACGAAACATACAAGGAGACAAGAAGGACAACAGTTAAATTCCAAGAGACCTTCCTGTTCAACAGGACATGGGCATACGAACCGCTGATATTACAGGCAGATGTGTGCTAAGTTCCGAGGAAATTAGGATTAGGAATGGCGTTATGTTAAAGTTGGTGATAACATAGGCGTTCTGGATAGGGTTAGTGTTAAGTTTGGGGTCAGGTTTAAAGATACGTTTGTTGTTAAGCTTGGGGTCTCGGTTGAGGTTTGGGTTAGGATTAAGACACTAGAATAGTTTCTCATCTTGAAAAAATAGCACCTGCATTATGGGGAGGAGGGCATTTCTATTCCCGTGGCCTATCGATGAGGACGGTTCAAATAAACCCGAAGGAGAACTGTCTCAAAACAATAGTAATCATTTGCGTATAGATTTAAGGTATCAAGGCTTTTGGCTAATATTTTTAAAATAAAGCAGTCTAAGATGTCGGGAGGTTTCCTAGCATTGTTAATAAACCCGAAAGTGGCAAATTAGAAAGCTGGAAAAGGCAGCCTTGAGAAAGAGAAGTCAAACACACATTAATTTATTTAGAAAAGCCTTTAGAATATCATCACTTAAAAGGAAAATTTTTCAAATTATTGAAACTTTTGGTTGAAACCAGCAATTTCCATGAGAGTTTTCTACTCGTTGTATCAAAAGGAAACATGTTTACGGCAAAGAAGAACCTTCCCAGTTTCTTTGAGTTTTCATAAATATTTAAGTGATTCAAACAAATTATCAGGGAATATTTTGGAAACGACATCTTCATTCTGTTATTTCGGAGTAAAATATTAATTTTACCTTTTCCGTTGCCAAAATATGGAAATTTCCTCAATAAAACAATCGTTTTATTGCTTTGCAGTTGGCTTTTCAGCCTATATTACAGGAAACTGGAAGTATGAACATAGGAAAATTTGACACGAATCCCATGTAATAAAGGAAAAAATTATTAAAATTTTTACTATTGCCTTCTTTAACTTTTTATTTTATTTTATATATCCTTCGCAACCAAATTAAATTGGCAAAATAACTCACTGTATTTGTTCTGTCGAATTTCAAAGTCGTCTGTCTTCAGTTATACACCAGATAACGCCACATCCTGACGTATTTTATTTAACTGGAAAAAGTATTAATAAGGAGGTCCCGTATGGATGCGTAAATAGGACACGGGAATAGGAACCGTCCACAACGGATGGGACCTCGCGCTAAATTACAAAAAAGTTATGTTCAGAATTAACGTGGAGTTGATGTTAAGTTTAGGGTTAGGTTAAAGAATGAGCTGAAGGTCAGATTTGGGATAAGGGTCATGATTAGGCTAGGGGTCAAGGTTATTATCGTATAAACTGTAGGGTTTAGGTTAGGCTGGGACTTGGGTTAGCATTAAGGTTATTATAGAAGCGAAAATGCGAGTCCCAGGAAGTAAATGAGAAGAAGTAGACGCGATCATTCGAACAAAAACTTAATTTGCCTAAAGTTTCGGATTCCGACGCGAACCCATCCTCACAACCAGTATCACATACGGGTAAATCGTGATATTTAAAGGGCACAAGGAGGTCCTTCTTTAAATTGATGGAAACCTTAGTTTTCACAAGAGGCTAAACGTTTCAAAGCGTCTTGAAACAGACCATCTTCTGCTAAACAAAAATTTCAAGGAATAGAGTTTCCTGAAAAATTATTACAGGGTATAATGTTTGTGAATTTTCATAGAAAATCTCATCGGATTAATGTATGCTATGGATTTAAATGAATGGATACAAAACACCAAGTCGGTCATTGGGATAATGTTGCACGTGTCCGTAAAAATCCTAGGTCCGCAGCCCTTACGATACTGCTTTTACATGAAACCCGTTTGGATTTGAAGATGAAATTGATATTGTAACCGTAGTTTCTAATATTTTCTGTTGGAAAACATAATGAACGACTTTTTGCAGAACTTAATGGGTTCCTTTGCCTTCTAGTTCTATTAGTAAGCATATTCTTATTCTTATACGCAACTAGACACATATACGAAGTCTCTACAGTGTGATAAAAGAAAAAAATTAAATTTTTACGCTGAAGGAAAAAACAGAATTGTAATTTCTGTAAGCATTTCAACTATCCTTGGAGTCAGGGATTGGACATGGGATTTCTGATCAACAGGTTACGGGTTCGAATCCCTCGGGCAGTGCTTTGCCTGGTGTTGAGTATGACTGGCTGAGTATGGTTAATGAATCACCAATAGCCATTCCAGTCTGCATGGTCTTTGTCGGCATTGTTAACCTGCCTTAAGTCTAGATTAGCATAGCGCAGATGCTCGATTTTCTGAGATTTGTTACGTAAGATGGAGGACTACACCTCCCTACATAATAGAGCCCTGCGCTCCGCTGTTTGAAGGCTACATATTCCTGAGTTCTAACCCTAACTCTATCCACCCTTTCCTTCCATTTTTGACTACTCTTGAGCCTAAAATTAATCCAAACCTTTAACCTTACTACAGCCTTTATGAAGTTTAGCGAAAGGGTTCCTACTTCCTAGCCCTACAGTTTCATAATTTTTAACAGTCTACAAAGTTTGTGAATCTGCATATAAAGTTATCTTCTTTAAATTTGCGGTTTTCTTCTCCATAGGGGAGCATAATTTTATTTAACTTATGTATAACAGCACTAGGTTAAAAAGTGATCACTTTTACAGGCAATATATAAAGGCTACGAAGGTCCTTACATGATATTAAGCAAGTGGTTTCTAAGGGCGCAGCCACGTAAGATAGTATACAATGTGAAAATATCGAGTTTATCGCCTTCAAAACCATATTCTTCTAGAATATAGGATATTCGCCATATATAAAAAACTCATTCCTGTTTTCTAAAGTTAACAGAGTCAAGAAGAGCCTTCATTTCACAGGATGAGATCCATTCGAAGAAATGGCTGTTTTCAAAAAACCCACCTACAGACTATCCATGCGTATTTTTTTGGACCGCACACAAAGGCAGGATGCATGGACTACGGTTTTCAAAGTACAACGACAATGTCAGTTCACCGTCTACCAAACGGTATTCAGAAATCCCCGGTTTAAGCTATTACTTAGGTCTTATTATACAACTATACATACCATACAAATATATAGAGAACGAATGCTTATAAAACTGTCTAACACGATATATTTTCACATAAAAATTCCCAATAATGAGATTCTGCATTTGGTTTCTACCGTCTCCACCCCACCTGACAGAACTTGACTTTACTTCGAACCTAGGGCAGAACAAACTTCCAGTCGCTGGAGGTCTATTGATTTTAGTTCTACAAAATGTTTTGTCGTGAATAGCTGCCTAAATCGGTCACTTATAAGGAACAATTTACTGTTAATTGGTTTTCACTGCTACTTCAGAAAAAGACTTCAAATCTGAAACCTGCCCATGAATACCACAATCCTGATATACGCTTTGAAAACGTACAGTAGCTAGTCTATCAAATCAAAAGATAGCTGAAATTCTGGAATGCGTTTTTGATTAGAAAGGATTCCTAAAACATAAATAGTTATTTTTTTACCAAATGTGCTTGCTGCAGACGGTCTAAAATGGGGTTCATTCAAAACCCGATATTCTTTCGTTATTGATTGCTGCACGATAATGAATCTTACTACTCTGACTAAATAATCGTTTCTAAATTAAAACACATTTCAGAATTTCGAATAATATTTCATGAGATCTGCGTTTGTTTCCGAGAAACGTATTTGATGAATGAATGAAGGAAGGAGATAACCCTTTGTCCAACGTCCATTATATGTCAGCCTTTTTTAATTTGCAGTGTCATTGACATCAATAGGGAGCTCAAAGGCTTCGCCTATATTTCCCTTAATAAAACTGAACTGAACTACCTTTCGTTTTGTACTCGTACAGTAAGCCATCAAAAGTGGATTAATTCCTTCCTTATTTAAAGTTTGTGCTTAGGCTAATGGATGCAATTTGTATGTATCAAAACTGAAGAAATGAATAAAAAGGATATGGTTAGGAAACTGCAGTAACCGGTAGCTTACATTTACGTTGAACCTACCTGAAGCTCAGTGAGGGCTAACTAGGTGTAGATGGGCGTCTGGAACGGTTAGGTCCACATGATAACTTTCACTGCGCTTTAATTTTTGGTTTTTCTAAAGCTGCTAATTTGTGTTGTCAGCTTTAGTTCCCTTTTGATGCTCTTTTTAGGGACAGTCTGATTTTACAGTCACCTTAATAGCCTGCCTCTCCTAAGAGTGCCTTTGGTGAAGGTCACTAACTACAACTCTAGTCGTGCTGCCAATTTTATGATCAGGACAAAATTCACCGGAACGCATGAGTTGATGCCTTCCGATGTGGGTTAACATAGCAGACATTAAAAATGCAAATCTAATAGAGTTGAAACTATTTGGAGGTTATGATCAGCCGAAAGGTATGTAGGACATTATGACCTGACACTCACTGAACTGTTCAATAACAGTAGAAATAAAAATTTTCGGTAAAATATGAGCATATCGGGCGAAGTATGCGTAAAAATTTAAATCAGTTTCTAAAATCTTTATTGAATTTTCAAGGACGCATAGTCACACAGAGAAGAATTGAACAATTTTATGAAATCCTCAATTGTTTTGTCGGATTTTCAGGTGAAGCTTCTTGTGCTTTCCTGATTGGTAGTTCTCCAATTCCCTGGTGCAACATCGAAATCGGCTGGCCGATATTTCAGCTGTGAAAGTCAATCCGAGAGCTGTTCGGGCTTGCTTTTACGAAAAAGGATCATTAGACCGTCGTGCTTTGGCTTGAAGAGGAATGCTCATGTAAGTTTTGGTAAGCCGAATTACACTGATGGTCTCGTTAGTCAAATTATTATGTGACACTGATGACCTAAGGACTATTCTTTCGATGTCCACACCTATACGCTCCAAACTTCACCCTATTTTTCCCGCTTGCGCCACAATTTCAGCGATAGAGTGCTGCTTCTATACTTCTTTTCGGTGCTTGCACAAGTAATTTCTCATACTTGGTCCTTATCATATAACGCAAGTGAAGAATTAATGGGTTATTGGTCATCCGTAGGCGCTGTCTGTTGCATAATGTGCCTTTAAAACGTGACCAACGATTTAGAATTCACATTTGCCTAAGATATTACCACCGAGATAGACTTGATAAAGTGAACCAGCCTTCTTGCTACGGTTCTCTGCGGTATTGGAATGATATAGTTTGATTTAGTATGGATTGAAACATACTTGATTAACATCTTTTTTAATCGTAATTTGACATATACTTCAATGGTTAACTGTGAATCGATTGATGAAATACTGTTTTAATGCCAATTCGACTATCTCTTACCGAAATCTTTTCTTGCTGGCTAAATGCCGATAAGGACGAAGAAGACTGGTATGGCCCTTTCTGGCCTCTTCATCGTTGCCCCTGGGGCACGGGCCTGTTATTCCCTAGATTGCGATTGATGCTATTAACTTGGCTTAGAAACGAGTTCCCCAATTTAGTTACGGGACCTCTTCTCCCCGATGTGCCTTTGGCCCGATTTACAGCCCTTGCGGTGACAGTACCGATACGGAAAATAAAAACTACAATGCCCATTTTTTAGCAATCATATGCTGGCTGAAGCCCAGCGCCAGATTTGGATCACCAAACATTCGATGCCAATTTTTCTTTTTTGAATATGCTTCTTCATCATTACGTTTGGTTATACGACAGCCAACTGAACGCCAAACTAGAACTCAAAGCCCAAATAGGTTGGGTTTATGCCGTACTGAGAATAAATAAATGAACGCTTCTGTCGCACGTACCTTGATTTGTTCGATAATAACTTATTAATACATCTGGTGGTGGAGAGTAAACTGCACTCCTGTTAACCTACAAATAAATTCGAATTGGTGGTCGTAATTTTAACTGAAAACAGGTTTTTTGGGTTCATGTTGTCAGAGCAGTTTTTTTGGAAAGAACGCAATATGTGAACCCACTGTAGGAAAAAAGGATAAGTTACAGTTTAATACGAGACCGGTGGTAATAGGAGCTTTAAGGGTGGGGCTAAATGAAGGAAAGGACAGCGCGAACCTAATCCTAACCATATCCATCGTCTTTGTTAGGGTTAGGATTCGTTGACGGATTGATCGGTTCGCACAATAGCTTGCGAGATCCGGTGGCTTTACGTCCCACTGACCACTATGCGCGATTTCATTCCTAGCTGACCTGACCCATTTTTATTCGGACCCTCGAAAGGAGCAAGAATGGGACCGGCTCTGCATAATCATTCATTACCACAGTAAAACTGAAGCGTTTTGAAACTAATGCGGGGTCCTTCTAGTTAACGATTGGAAAGTTGTCATTTGACCCTATAATTCCGTCCTCTTATGGGCAACGAAATATTGCGTTTCTCTACTAACCCGGCAATGACTGCTAACAAAAACGAGCACAATGGATACAGTTAGGTTAGGCTGTCGCGTAATAATGTCGAGTTGGGTCAAATATTGCGTTCTTAGCGTTTTTGAAGCACAGGCACAATCTCCCTTCCTAGCGGCGAAGGTACGATACCAGCAGATACTCAAAATTTCCTGCGGTCATATTTGTCATATTCAGCTGCTTAAAGTTTCTCTTAATCGCGAGACCTCCACATTGCGTAATCCTTTTTGTTGTTCACAAAACAGAATGCGCTTGGGTACAGTTCTTATTCTTCAATTGACAGTAGCCGGCATACATAAACAGTACGTGATATATCTCTTGAAAGTTGCCGAAATTAACGAAAGATTACTCTTTACTCACAAACCTGCTTTTAAATAACTACGAACGTCCTCAAGGGTATTGAAAACAGGAAAAAAGGCAACGAAGGATTGTGCGAGTCCACTAACCACCAATGAACTCCTACTAACGACCGCAATCGATGGGTAGGCGTGTAATTAGGAAAAGATTCCAGTAGGGTAGAGCAGTTAAAGAGCGGTAACGCATTGACAAGAAAAAGAAACGTATATGCTCACCTTCATCGGTCCAGTGGGCTAGTTTTTACCACTAAATCAGACAGTATTATCCGTCTACATATGCATGCCTACCTACATGCTAACCTCCCCATAGCCCCAACAGTAGCCCAAACCCTATCCATGTGTACGTTCCTGGGATAGTAAAATAGTCGTTGTCGTTATTGGGGTCGCACAACCATTCGTTGCCAAAGGCGATATTAAAATGAATGCTATTTAGTTTAAAAATACCAACCTTTTCAAAAAATTGCAAACTTCCGAAAATGACAGTAATAGTTGCGACTTAGTAAAGTTAGGTTTTAGATGTAGAAAAAGCCTGCCCATGCGCAAAAAAAACCAGTAAATAGAACAGCACAAGTAAAATAACGTTTAACTTATCATTTAGTGAAGTTTGCTTTTAAATATCTTTCAAGAATATGTGGAATATAAAGTACAACCGATAAACAAACAATCTGTAATTCAAGTATAAATTCCGACAGGGTTTCGCAAGAATTGGTCGTATTTTTCCCTCTTTATATTTTTTGAGAGTTGGTTATGTAAGAGAATACGTTTTCGCTTGACTTCAGGTTCAATTGTAAACATACAATTCTGTGTATATGAAGAGAACTTTCCATTCGTCAAGTTCCATTATAGATATTTCTGGTGTTGGTGCTTTATATCGCTCTTTAGAAGAGGGGTGAATAATTCAGCATTTTCAGCGTTTTCAATCGACTGCCGAGAAATGTAGATTCTTTTCTGTTTTGATCAAAACCTGCAGAATAAGAAATTTCTTAAAAGCATTTACCGGTGTACTAAATTCTTGGGTTTTTTAAGGCAACTGGCTGTTTGGTTCTATTTGTAGGATCATTGAAACATAAAAACGCATCACCGAGAAAAATTAACGTCTAAAAAACTCAGAAATAAATATGCCTTATATAAATTTAACAACAGTTAGTAATAAGTTATCAATTTTAGGCCCTGTTCTAAGATTGTAAATGCCCTTTGATTGAATTATAAACAAAAAGTAATATTATGTCATTTAGAAATCTGAACTTTTTTTGGAAAATTGGCCAATTCAGAAAACGTGCATTACCGCTGAAACTGCGTAAACTCAAGCTTTAGATGTACTGAAGGCCTGCCCATGCAAAAATGAGTAAATAAAACAACAAAGTATAGCTACATATCCTTCAATAGTAAGTTGAATATCAAGGGTGGTCATTAACAAGAAGCCTGTAGTTTGAGTTTAGATTTCAACACGATTTCACGGGAACGGACTGTTTCTTCTTCCCTTTATAGGTGGTGCGATGTGCGTTTGACTAAAGGAAATAGGTTTATGTTTGAGTTTGATAATAGGGACATTACAGGAATAAATTTTTTCCTAGGAGCACATGTTAAACGGACAGGTCAGTGACTAATAAATTTAAATAGAACTGACAGGTGCAATCGTAATCATACAATTTTTATATACTAAGACAATTTTCTTTCGTCAGATTTCTTTATATGCATTTCTTGTGCTGGAGTTCCATGAATGTTAGCACGTCTTTGAAATAACGGTGAATTATTCACGATTTTCAGTTATTTGAATCCATTTCCCCTAAAGGGAGATTCTTTTCTATGTGATTATCAAAAGCTCCAAAAGTTAGATATTGCTTAAAAGCATTTACCGCAATAGTGAGTTCCTGGATATTCTTCATGATGCAGCTAGCCTTTTGGGCCATATTTATAGACTCACCAAAACCTGAAGTCTCATCACCAAGATAAAGGAACGTTCACAACGAAAGTTGACAAATAATATGCCGAAGATTAATGTAATAAGCTACCCCTTTAAAAAGCTCGTCAGATAGATATTCGGCTGAAGAATATTTGCGTACTTAACCATATTCTAGGATTGCTTGTTTACACCTTCCTTCATTTGATGTACGTGGAATAAAATATTCATTTTCAAGTGCAGCAAGTTCCGTTTGGTAAAACTCTCGACTTTCGATTGCTCTATTTTCAGAGAAAAGCACGCGCAGATGCGTAAAATTGGTGGAGGAAGCTATTAGCATACGAAATCGCAGGAATAAAAAAACGTAGAAAACATTTGACTGATGCCATTTTTATAAACATATCCTGCATGCAAATTAGACAGGTTCCGGACTAGGTGAAGCAAATAAATAAACTATGCAGCGGTTCAGTTGCCCACAATTGCTTGCCTCCTTTTTGCAAGGTTTTGATGAGATAGGTCACACACAACCAGAAGTGAAATGAAGAGAATTCGAAAATATCTCGATTGGCCAGTTTGTTAAAATTTGCGAAAAGGAAACGAGAAAGAGAAAAGGGAGCTCAGTTTGACCGAAGGATGATCCTGTATAATTGCTATATTCCAATCTGCATGCGGCGTCCGAGTACTTGGTTTTGCGCGATTGTAACTGGAGGATTTGCAGGAATCGCTTTTACTTACACAAAGCTTGTTTGCATATTCTGGTTTTCATCGCACCGAGATCTGAGATACCCCCTGCACTCAACAGACTATCAATTCTATGGCTGGGAAACTTAGCCCCTACCCGCTACTGATCGAAGGAAGCTCACACTATTCAAATGTAAAACTCTACCCAGATAGGGAACACTGGTCTCAACTAATGCACACCATCCACCCGAAACGATGTCATCCACGAAGCCCTCTTACAAAAACCTCTCACGTGGGCATAGCAGCCGTGTGTAGCCACTCAAATTGTGGCCAGTTATAGACGAGTCAGATCTAGAGAATGGAATTGTTCCGACGGTGTCGGTTATTTGGAACTGTAGTTGATAGCTGATGAACTAGCCGAAGACCACAGACATAAGCTACACTCATTTGTGATAATGCGGGCTCTGGAGACGTTTGAGTCCATACTAGTGACAAATAAAAAAAGCAAAAGTTGCATTGAGATACTGCCTACGAGATGCGTGGAAAGGAAGTTGTTTATGATGCTACTTTAACACGTGGGCTGATTTTCTACAACTCCTGAGGTCTGTTTTGACCACAAACTGGAGAGAGCTGCGAGACAAGGTGTATATCTTTTTAAGTATGTCGTAACCCGTATGATTATCCCTCAAGGTTTGACTCATTTACGTAGGACTAACAATTTGTTGTGACACATGTGCATTGGCAAAAAGTCTCTTGACCACAACCACACAGTCGCACTTAGAGCCTTTGTAAGTTAACCTAGATAATGCAATTTTACATGATTTTTAAAGGACAAGCGAGGTCGAATTTGATCACGAATTCATCTTTCCGCCCCCCTCCATAAAGGTGAATTTGCGTTCAGTTATTAATAAGTTTTCACATTTTAACTATATATTCTCGGCAAAAGGTTCAGCCACCTCCATAATGCATACTTGGTGCTAAAGCCCTGTTTATGTAGTGAGCCGTTTTATATCGACTTTCTATGCTTTTGTAAGTCAAACCCTATTCCCTTGAAAAGATGCGCTGAAAGTTCACATCTTATGCTTATTTACCATGGAACGATGTCTTCGTAAAATGCAAGAAAGCAATCACAGAATGAGCGCTTTGAAAAATCGCTGACTCATGAATTTGAAAGTTGTTTTCCTTAGGGGTTCACTGTTGCACTTATCACATATGTTAGTGAATGTGTAGCTGAAGTCTACAAATGTTCTACTGTCTTTGTTAAGCTTTGACTGCCAATCTTGAACTGCCGGGAAATCTTTCCTAATATCATGTCGAAGGTTTGCGCACATGCGGTGTGTTTCACTCCCCGATATGGCACAGACAAATGGAAAGTCTACCAGAGTCGATATTGGAAGCTTTTCCACTTCTGCCACAATGACCGAAGTCGCACATTCTGGTTCTGAAATCGTGTAACAGCGTGAGCGCTGATAAGATCATAAAATAGCAAGAATATCAGTTGAATTACTATTCAAATCCTGGCAAATTTGAGTACCTAATGTCCTAAGGGTGTCTCGATATCTCTGGTCGGATGAGTCCTGAAGAGTTCACAAGATGATCGACATACGTGCTTATCTACATGAAGAACTGCAGTTACCGTCTTTTGAACCAAAGAAATACAGGTAGGAGAAAACAGGAAACAAGTGATGGTCCACGAACTACTCACATCGAATATGCGTTCAAACTGATTTTCTGTAATAATTCTGAATCCACTACAAAAGACCGCGTCATTAGTTGTCTGGACTCCACGCAGTGGAAAATCTTCAGTGGGTTCAGAAATATATTCCATAGCCGGGCATCTAAGAGGTACCCGGAGCAAGCACTCAACACTGAGTGCACATTCACAAGGGGTTCCACTGCCAATGTACTTCGCGGTAACAGTGGCTCTAGCAAATGTCACAGCGAACATAAAATCCAGAGTCCTGGTCTCGAGTTAGCTGCAGCGCACATAAAAAGACGGCTGACATCATAGTCTCAGACACTCCATCAGGCATGGCATACCAACTTCAGAAATTACCCTGGTGTCGCCAGTAGCCACCACAGGTAGAGAAAACAAGTCAAGGTTTTATACAAAATAACCCCTGGTTCTGGTATATATCGTCCTTACATTTCAAACGAGACCTGGAATCAAAATTGTGGCGCTCAGCGTATTCCCACTGATTGGACCGTTAAAGATCCATGACTTCCATTTGACTTTGGAATTTCAATAAAACATTTAATGAAACAATGATTTACCAAAATAAATGTTAAAAAGGTGTTGAAAAGGTGTAAGTCGTGGCGATTCCAAACGGCGACTTGATGCTGACCGAAGGTCTAGTTGGGTTTTCTGGATCCAGTGAACCCCTTCGTTGTCAATGAATATGTCGCGTGACAGTGTCCTGCCTAAGCAGGGTGAAGCGTCCACGCTTTTAAATTGAACGTTGACAGCCATATGAGGGGCGTTGTATAAAGCGTCGGGGTACAATAATGGATGATCACCGTTTTGTCCGTGTTTATTGTCAGTCCGAATTTGCTGAAGCTGTCGACTGTGGTGAGTGCATAGTCGTCCGCGAAGAAACGGTCGTGAATAGACGTGTTGGGACCTGTAAGCTCCGGCTACTGCGACGATGGTCGTGGGTTCTAAAGATGAGGGGCCTTCCGGGACGCTCATCACAATAGGCGTCCACCAGAGTGGCAGAGAACAGCAGGCTAAAGATTGATGTAGCCGGAACGCAAACCTGCTCCACGCAGTTTGTCACTGTAAGTGCTGCTTAGACCGTAACGTACGATACCATAACGTCGTGGATAAAACGCACCATTTGCGTAAATAGCTCAAGGCAGTCGATTTTCTGCATTATTTTGCAGGCTCAACCGCAATTCGCCGAGTTGAACGCTTTGGCAGGTCCGTGAAGTTTGCGTAGAAGTGGCTCCGCAGCTGACGGGTGGCGAAGATAATGCCGATTGCTCAGCGTTGTCGTTAGAAGCCACACCGCTTTTCCGGGAGTAGTCCGTGAGCCAAATGATCAGTAAGACGATTAAGAAGGATGCGAGCGAAGATGTTTCTGGTAGCGGTGATTGGGGAGATTCTTTGTGATTATTACAGGATTATCGGTCCCATTTTTCACGTCCTTCATATCTTGGAGGACTATGCCTTGCCAACACATCTGCTGGAAGAGCAATGAAAATTTTTTCACCAGCCAAAGGCCACCGTATTTTTTGTGTTTGATCAGGATTGCGTCAAACAGCGCCGATTGTTTCTGGGAGGGAAAGCGGGAGGTCAGGTCATTGTTTGTTTGCGTTTTGGGGAGCCGAAGGCAGCATTAGAGATCCTGGATGAGCGACTGATGACACTTTTGAAGTGCTCGGTCCAGCGCTTCAGCGATTTTTTCCATTAGGAGCGGCGCGGTTCCTTTGGTCTGTAGACCACCTTGATGGAGTTTAAGCAGTTCTGTTTCATTGCTGTGCGTGTACTCTAGCACTTCCTCGACATTGCTGTTTACCCTGGCGTCCTGTATCTTTCGCAGTCTTTGCCTCACCGAGCGATGACGTCCGAAGAAGGCGGCTTTGCCCGTGTCGGTACTTCAGATGCCTTAGGCATTGTGCAGTCTACGCTTCTAGGCGAGCATATTTAGCTGCATTATAGTCTTCGTGTTGCCTCAAAGGAAATAAGAAAGAACTTATAAGATGTCCACGTAATTAGATCAGTGGTGCCTAGTCATTCGTGCATCCCCTGAGCGATATGTATATTACGGTTGTCTTGTTGAGAGACCACACGCCCATCTTTGTATTGACATCTAGATCAGAGCAATTTTTCAGCAACTGTTTGAATGTGTGATCGAGCATCCAGCTTACCAGGTAACCTTCTGTGCTAAACGGAAGCTACCCTGGTCATCAACCAGCTAGCAAGGCATAATTAAACACTGCTGGTATGGGAAGTTGACACAAATTATGAAAGTAGTACTCCAAAATGTCCGAGTATTCCCAATCGACTTGCAGTTATTTCAACTAATCAAGGGCGTTTTGGGTACTCCACCTCCTCCTCATCCACAGTGAACTACAGCGTATGCCGTAGGACTGTCTGATATACGGCTGTGGTAGGAATAGGGATTTATTGTGAATGAGCTAATGATGATCCTATGAGCGCCTGTCGCAACACTGCGCGT
Source organism: Schistocephalus solidus (assembly GCA_017591395.1). Lineage (NCBI taxonomy): Eukaryota > Metazoa > Platyhelminthes > Cestoda > Diphyllobothriidea > Diphyllobothriidae > Schistocephalus > Schistocephalus solidus. The sequence goes on from WEDG01007889.1 coordinate 56,833, forward strand.
CTCGCTCGTACCGGTGAAAGTCTTGTTCGCGCCCAATCAAAATCCTCCATGCCGACCAATCAACTTCAAGGCATGCTCAGGCATACCCTCGTTTACGGCTCTATGACCCCTGACATACGCTCTCTTGGGACGCCTGCTCTCGCTATACCGGACGGGTGGCCTCGTCCGGCTGGCAACCTTTGCTTCAATCACTCTGCGTAGAGAACAATATTAATAACTGGCATCCAACCTCTTATCTTTCTTTTCAGGACTGGGCCTGAATGTCCTAGTGGCTAGGGTCTGCTTAAGTTTGAAACTGCCGCGACAGGCCATTTTAGGAAGGACAAAAGAGTCCTTAAATATGCAAAAAGTATGGCATATTTTCATCGTATGCCTCTGTTAATGTATTTAAGTAGTAGGCACTTTTCATAAAGATGGTTCAGGAGGTCGCAACTTCACGATAGAATAATTGACTGCGTCACGGACAACCGAACAATTTTCAAAGTATACGTGGTGACCAATTTGGTGAAAAAGAGCTGCGTACTCACGCCCTCCCCCGCTGTGGTCATGCCTGCCTACAGGAGGAGCGATTTGAGATCGACATCAACTACCAAAACTGCGAAAAACTATCCGACAGTCATCGACTAAAAATATATTTGAGGGTACCTAGGACCTATTGTTGGCGGCGGACTGGGAATCTTTTTACCGCCCATTATTAACTTCGGAATGACCACCAACGTAGAGTTCTACACCGCCTGATGAGCAACGCGGACAACAATGAATCCCACATCAATGTCAATGGAACCCAACTTGCATCAGCGAACAAGTTTGCATACCTCGAAGAGACATAAATGAAGGACCGGTGACTAACTGGTCAACCAGATCTCTAAAACCAGTCAGGGCTTTGATCGGCTGCAGGACTCAGAACGGAATCGAAGTGGCCTCCTCCTCAGCATGAAACTGAGGGAGTAGCAAGCGGCTATCCCACTAACGTTGTTGCAGGAAAGTAGAAAACTGAGCGGTGTACGAGATTCAAGCGAGGAAGCTCAATTACTTCTGCATCATCAATCTGAGGAGCATAAAGCTTAGGTAACCGGACAGAATCCCGAGTAGAAAACGTCTGAAACGAACCAAAATCATTACCCGTCCACGCCACGTTGGGACATATCCAGCTGCAATGGAGCAACCACGTTGTAAGGACCACTGGCAACTGCCCCTGCGGTTATTCTACAGTAATGACACTAGGGGTGTTTCGTCAACACGGACGACAGAAAAGCTACAAGGACACTGAACAGGTCCCCAGAGAACTTACAAGTCAATCCATAAACCCGGGAGACACACGCAGCCAAAAGAGCAGCAGTGAAAACCAGAGAAGCAAGCTACGAATATAGCCATAGTACCACTCACAATTCCCTAAGTTCGTTTACCCGAAAATTTCAACACTCAATCCCTTCCATCGTCTACACTATGCCAATAGGCATTCCGAATACGGATCGACACAGCCGAACATGTTCGGGTCCAATACACTATCAATTTGGCACCCCTAATTCAGTCTCAGAAATCCACTCCCCATCCCTCTCCTCTACCGCAAACCCCAAGACTAACATCACTGGCAAGCAAACCCCAGGTGCTCCGTTGCCCATCATAACCTCAACCATTAATACCACAAGCCCACGCCGATTGCCAAACCCATCACCCCTTAGACGCTCTCCCCGCGATCACAACCGTCAAGAACGCTGCTACAACCGCGCCCTCAACCAACAATGCGGATTCGATACCAACCTCTCCCAATTCCAATCGCAGCCTCATATCAGCATTGGCCTGATTGGCCACTTCGAATCCATCCCTATGATACTGGCGAACCAGTGCCAGGAGCATTACCATACAGCCGTCGTTGCATCCCACCTCAACCACGCATACTGCGCAGGGACTATTCGGCCATACGTGCCTCCACCATAATCTGTGGTAAAGCAGCGCAGTTCGAACCCCACCATCAGGCCTCACCCCACCCTCCCCCTAGCACCTGTGCCATGTGTGGTACATGTAGACAGGCTACTCTTAGCTGTCAGCCAGTGCGACCAATCGCAGCACCAGACGACTGGCAGTCTCGGGCGGAAGACTGGTGCGCGGGAGACAGTGAGACCTACATACCCAGTTTGCACCATGAGAAAAATGAAGCGCTTTGAAACTAGCAGAATGCATTAAAAGTTATGGCTTAGAATGCTTCCAGATGAGGAGACTAATCAGTTCTCGTGATCATTCCTGGGTATGAAATAGTTGACCGCTATGACGGTAAAGTTGCAACGACTCCTTAACGCGGCCTCTATGGCACTCCCACTAAAGGGGCGATTAACGCGGATCAACATAATAACAAAAATCCTAACAGAAGAATTAACGTCTACGCGCGCAGGACGGACAACTCTCCCTCGCACGCATGACCTATGAAAAACATTGTCGACCGAAGCGATTTTGTCCCACCCCCGCTTTACTTCACTGACACAAACTCTAGAACGCACAGCATAAATGACGGCTAAAAGGCACTACACCTCACGTTGGAAGAATTGGACTAATACATATTTCGTTCCTTAAACTCCTTTCTCATCACAGTGAAGTCCACGGAGCACATACTGAAGATTCTATCAGCCTCGAAGTTAGAGCGAGCCTTGCTTCTTCGTTGCGGTTGCAAAAGACCAATGAACAGAGCTACCATAAATCAGTGTCGAATTTAATTACACCCCAAAGAAAGACGGTAAAAGATCGTTTCTGTAACCCACTTAATATCCAGGACGGACAGGGAGCATGTTTCTGAATGAGGTTTTCCATTGAGGCTCACGTCAGTTTGACGAGAAAAGACATATTTGATGGGATAAGAGAAATGCAAGTTGTAAAAAGACATGAAGATAGAGAAAGGAAAGAAAACATTCCACGAAGAGGGTGAGTTGGCTTCTCAGTTGTCCGTCAACGTTACCTGACGAAGAGGCTGTGGAAATACGAGAAAGATGAATGATAGTGTGGAGGCACAACCAAACTGTAAGTAATTAACTGAAAGTCTACACTAGGTTTACATAACTGTCCATCAGTTATTTAAAAGGAGCTCAAAACCCCTTTAACCAAAGGAATTTTTTAAAGAAACTGACTTAGTTTATTTGGTTTTGATAGACGTCCGGTAGAAGCGACGACCATGGCTGCCCGGAGGGTGCAACAGTGACATGGCTGTGAATTCCGCATTTATGAAGGAAGACCTTCGCAGCATCTACTTTACTCGCTATCTCTCTCTCTCTCCTGTTTACTTTTCTTTTCACGAAGTCGAGACAACTGGAAATGGGAGCGGACGCAATGGCTGATGAGGTTAAACCCATGTCAATGCGTGCTCCCGCACGATCTGACCCCCTCCCCTCACCACGCGCAAACCACAGGGCTCTTCGATTTCTCGTTGAAGAGAGATGTCGCAAAGACTATAATAGAGAGGTACTACAGTCGGGACTACGAAGAAGATGTGATGGTTGAAACAAGGAGTTTGTTCGCCTGAAGATTCTGATTCTCACTCGAACCCGACATCAGAGATAGCCGCCGGCAAGGATGTAAGACGCACAGGAGATACTGGTCGTCATTTATGCTCTAAATGCTAATCAAGATTAGCATCAGCCGCGCAGCTGATCCAAATTATTGTTTTTTTTTGCCCGCATCGGAGGCTTAATTGCCGTCTTCAATGTATCACCGCTGTTGAGCATTGGCATGACAATAAGTCGACCATCGTTGCCTCTGATGCCCACACGGCGAAATGTCAAAGAGGAAAAGGGTGAGAATACACCGCAGTCCACGAAAACATGTCCACGCGAGAGACCAAAATAGGAAACATTGTGAAGCGGTTTGAACCACCCGAGCGGCCAGGCACCGTAATAAAATGAGAGGCAGGCACAGGAACAGTGGGCTTTTGGAAATTGTCGCCTGTACAGCAGGCCAGGTAGCAAAATCCTTTAAATAGCAAACAGCATAGTGGTCTGTGCTGCTGCAAAATTTGAATAGTTCCTCTGCTTAGCAAAGCTAAACTGGTACTGGCGACAAAAGGTCACCTGGCAGTTGGCGAATGGCAGTACAAAAAAGTAGAAAACGCTAGCGAAGGTAGACACGTGCATACCAGGACAAAAATGTGAGACCTAAGTTGGCGCAACATCCTGTCCTTCGCTGAAGTGCGTGCGAGATCGGCAGCAGCTGTGGGATCAAGGAGAGGATCGCCAAGGCTTCTGTCACCGGATCGAACACTGAAACTAGAGATGAGAAATGAAAAACTGAGGTAAGGGCAGGTGACACAGACAGATTCCGTCAAATGAGCCTCTTCGTCTTCTGAGACTCCTGTACGATTTCGAACGAGAAAAATACCAAAGGTGATAGGGAGTACTAAGCTCTCAAAGTCATTCCTGACCACAGCCATCTATATGGTCCCAGCGGTGTTTAGAGTTAAAATAACCTAGTACTAGGCATCGTGTGCTAGCCAAATACCAGAGGTAGCGCCATTGACTGTTGTATCAAATACAGGTGCCTTAAATCGCCAACCAAGTTAAGAATTTGACGAATGGAGGCGAATGACCGCATTTCAGGTGTGTGCATACGTGAAGAAAAAGAAGAAGAAGGTTGTTCGTTCACCGGAATCATGGCTTGATTCGTCTGAGCTTTCGAACTCTTACTGGAGTCTATCGTCCATCGATCGACTTGCGTAATTCATCTGGATCAAGAAAGAAAACATTTACGGCTTTGATAGGCCTTGAAAACAACGATAGTAAGTGCAAGGTTCTTATACAATCAACGCATAACCAACTGAGTTACAAGGCCTCAACCGGAAGTGGTGAGTTTAATCACACTTGGGTTAAGTTACCACTCAGCATACGGCAACCTGCCAAATTTAGCCATTCTGATAGAGCTGAATGCCTAGAGCAAAATATTATAAGAAATCCATCCCACAATTACTGTTCGAACCTCACCGACGCCGTTGAGTACCTTACACGTGGGCCTGATGCATTACTGTTAGTGAACACATCTCAAAGCCCACTATCTTTCTCCCTATCCCGTATGCTCCCACCTTAACCCAGAAAAAAAGACGGAAATGAAAAGTGGCATCCTAGTCTCGATTGGAAGGAAGCTTCCGTGACTGGTCAAACCTATTTCCGCTGCGTTCTGCAATTCGCGATTGACGGAGGGAAGTGCTCATGCTATCCAGATAGAGATTCGGAACGACCAAAGTCAATTTCTGATAGTAGTTTAGCTTTGCACAGAGAGATCAGGCAATTGAAATGATTAATTAGACCTTTGTACCACCAACGTGCAAATAGAGGAAACTAGGCCAGTACAGGACATATCAAATTGGAAAAGCAGGTAAAAATATGATTCTACTGGCTTCTGATAAACCTTGTTCCCTATAATTCAAAGCGTATACTGCTTGTATTTGTAGGTATTTAAACTCCTTTAATTCTTCCACCTTCCCGACTCGTGGCTAAGTTTTTGAAGATCTTGTTCGTTAGAGGTTTAACGCTCTAACCATTGAGCCACGACTAGTTGCTCTGTCGGTATTTAAGTCGACTAGCTGCAGAATTTTCGGTTCTATTTAGCCGAATGGCATTTCGACTACACTCACTGTAGACCGTGAGACCTAGGAATCATTCTAGGGCTGGTTCGTGCCATTTGGTAGACAGTTGCTCAGGTTTTCGATATGGAACAGTCTGTCCTTAGGTTGCATCACACAGCGAATAATTTTTTCCTGGGGTCGATAGGCTGCGCCTAATCTGGCGGGCTGCAGCAATAGAGAAACTGCCTCGAAGATTCCTTTTATATAGGGAATGGCGCACCAGTTGTCTTCGAAAGATGTTGCGATGATGGGGACTGCAACTACGTCGAGAAAACTGGACAAAATATGCAGATCCGCCTACATGAGCACAAAGTGGTGACTCAGATGCTAGACCTAAACTCACAACTTGCAACCTATATTGTAGAAACTGACCATACTTTTGCCATAAAAAGAGCTAACATGTTAGGCCAGGGCACCTCAAAAAAGGAATGACTCACGCTTGAGGTGTGGTATCAAGATTCCAACTCTATAAACAGGCATCTATATCATCTGCAGTCCTGCATCATGGCATGTATGATGACCACGACAAGATTGTCACATCGAAGTTAAGAAATGCGAATGAATACGGCCCCTCGACAAACCCGCCCGAAGAGAAGGCAGACTTAAAAGCATGCCCCATCGAGTTGATGATGCGTAACCACAGCAGCCGTCAAACCTCATAAACATCCCTTAAAAGGGGAACCGAACTCAATTCAGGACAAATCGAAGAGCGGCCTAGTTCAATCAATCACCCATTTCATTCAATATTCAAGCGAAAATAATGACAGAAACCCGCGGCTCGGTCCCACTGCGATCACCCCTTGCCCTCCTCCCACTGCGTTGCACAAATTCAACTGCAGCGATACAGGCACCTATGGGTATTGCAAGCAGAGAAAAATCATAGAGGCAGGATTTAGTATGAATAAAGCTGACGGAAAGGAGGTGTTGACGGGTGCTTTGTAAGCCAGAAGCCCCGGCAACATCGTCTGTACTTACCGTGGGAGCTCGAGGTAGCCCGCTCTAAGAGGCAGCAGAGTGAAGTCGAGTTGTTGAGAGGAGTTTGGAAGAAGGCGAGTGGACACGAGTTGTCTACCGCAGAACATGAATCCGGGCACCGGCTCCATGCTAACAGTCAACTCCTACAAAGAACAGGGAATGGAAATGGATGGTCATAATGCAACCCATAACTTCAGCACAATTAACTTTTTGTTATATTTTCTTTCAAATAAAGATGGGATTTGAAAGACACTTTGGGAAGACTATGAAAAATTTAAAAATGTATAATCTTGAACGTGACTTTTAGGTTTTAAAATTCGGAACATAGAAGTTAGAAATTGAAAAAAATGTTCGTGATGCTCGCACAGTCACGGCAATGAGCACACCAGAAATATCGCCGAAAACCTGGACAGTATCGCGGTGTTGACCGAGTCACTCAGCATAGCCAATGACAGTAAAAGTTCGAATGGCGTTCATTCAGCTGAGCAGTTTACAAGACGCAATCCAGGTTTTATTGTTGGAATCCCGATATGCAGACATAAAAGCGGCCACGCAGTGAGGAGCGATCGTTAATCTTCCTGAACTTTAGGCAGCATGCAGTGAAGCCATAAACAGGGATTTCTACGTTCAGACCAACGTTGATCTCTATTACCTGCCTTCCCTGTCGAGGACAGTCAAGATAGTGCGGTGGATGTCCAGAGGAGGATCTTCTCCTGGAGATGATTCAATTCGGGCGAAAACGCAAAAATGGGAGCTATCAAATCATAGACAAGCTCCCCTCACTGTTCCAGGAGAGGTGGTAAAAAGAAAATGCAGTCATGTCTCACTATAACATGCATAAAGAAGACCACCAAATAGACGATAATTACAGGTGATTTTCACAATCAACACTGCTGGCAAAATGCTGCTTCCAAGTACCACACAAACATTTGAAGCTACAGTTGGAGGATGAACCAACTTTCGAGAGTCAGTATGAATTCCCAAAAAATACCGCGAAGACACTAACGCAGTCATGGAGGCCTATCGACCGGAGGAAAAATCCCTGAACATGAGGACCCGCTGAGATACCACTTAAGTAAATCCAACCAGTCCTAAATACCACGCACTGATACAGTATCTTGGAAGAATTAAGGTCTCCAAAATGGTTCAAAATGCTAGACAAAACAGTTTCAGAACCATGGAAATCGGTAAGGTTGCAGTCCAGAATTCTACCAATAGACAGATCCTTAGCAAGCGAAAACACTCAGTTTGGAACAATTGTTGATTCCTCCTCAAGATGAAGTGTAGGATGTACAGGACAGAACAACGCTATTCTTGAGTGCGGTGATCCGGACAATCTATTGAAACTAAAGTTCGACCGCCTCCAACTAGGCTGTCTTCGAAGGATATCAAAAGCACAGTGCAATGAGCGGATCCCAAGCATTCAGCTACCGGAGATGGCTATCATACTGGGCATCTGTGCCATGCCACAGCAGGCCTAACTACGAAAGAGCTGTCCCATCGCGAGGATGAGTGATGAGTGCACATCGAATCAAGTCCCCACGGAGACATCGATAAGGTCAGATGCAGAGGGGGTGGACAAAATGACGCTATAAGGCCGCAATGGGAATCTTCCACAAAATAACCAAGAGGCCTGGTAAATGCACGAACAGGATCAGTAAACATGACCAACAACTATAAAACTGGAGCAGCCACCCTTGAAGTCAAGCGAATAGGAGAGGCAGAGGCAAAACGTCAAGGACACGAAACTGCCAATCCAAGAATCAACACCGCCAAGGCCCAATCTCTGTCCACATCTTCCTACTGCCAACTACGTTCAGAGACCGGATGGATCTTAATGGAGACCTTTAGACTTACTGCGATAGCGGCGCTAAAAACCCACCAACTGCGTTGGTGTATGGCATAGGGTCGCTCAGGCCTATGTTTTGGCTCGGTATTCGTTTGCTTGCGACCACGACCAGTTAATTCTTGTCTGCGAGTCCGGTACTTGAGTCACATTCGTAAGGTCTGGTGGGCCGCCGGGAGAATCGTACAGCGGTTGATGGAAGTAGGTACGGTATGCCAGGCTTGAGCGTTTCTTTGGCTGTTTGGTCGATACCTTGGCCCAGAAATTCAGCATCCTGGAAAGAAAAGGTGTGTCCAGAGGCCGCACAGTGTTCCACCACCAACGAGAGCTGATCCATCCTTCCTAAGGCCCTTGCGTGCTCACTCGTGCGGGTCTGTAGTCACTTACCGGTCTCATATATATTTCTGGCTAATAAGCCAGAAATGGCCATTCCAGTCTCCCTTGTCTTTTTCGGTCATGTTATTCTGCTTATATCCTTAGCTGCCTTGTGGCTGCTGGCGGGGCTCGAGAGTTAGCCCCAAGGCACAACGGGACGAGTGAGTCCTGTAACCGAGCGGTGAGCGCCTACTTACCACAGCTACTATTCCCGATCAAAACCGGCAAGACAACGAGCTCGTAGCGCAGTGGGTAGAGCGTTAGACTTCTGCCCAACAGGTAGCGAGTTCGAGCCTCGGGCGCCGCAGCGTCTGAGGTTGGGTATGGCTGGCTGATGACGGCTAATAAGCCAGAAATTGCCATTGCAGTCTCCCTTGTCTTTATCGGTCATATTATTCTGCCTATATACTTAGCTGCCTTGTGGCTGCTGGCGAGGTTCGAGAGTTAGCCCCAAGGCACAACGGGACGAGTAAGTCCTGTAACCGATCGGTGAGCGCCTATGTACCATAGCTATATATATATATATATATATATATATATATATATATATTGAAGAAAACAGGGCTCGTCGGGCTCGACGTGTAGCATATGTTGATAAGGTGGAACCGACAAAGACGGTCGCTATGCGACCGCCTGCGAGGGCTCTAGTCTGAGCTCCAGGGCACAACGGAACATACATGTTCCTTAAGCAGATCGGTGAGCCCCCCACTATCATATATATATATATATATATATATATATATATATATATATATATATATATATATATATATATATATATATGATACACACACTTGGCACAGGACAGGGAAAACGTACTGACACAAATTAACAGTCCAATATGTAATGATCGACGCCGACCCCAATGGTCGCAGAATGGTAACTTTTTCGCTGACAGGAGTATCGAGAAGAGGAATGGCACAGTATCATCGCCACGTCACCAAAATGAGTCTATAGTACTCTAAATACAAGTGGATATAGTGGTTGATGGAGCATTTTGGTGACGCCAACGCATACCAGACGAGCACTGGTCTCTCCCACTCTCGCTCTTTCCCAACGCCTCAAACTTTCGCATCTGTGCAAATATCTTAAATAAAGTGCATCTAAAAACCAGGTAAATAACGCGCAATTGCCACCCGATTCTCAGCAACGGAACTCAACTAATTGGTAAGTTGAAAATCGTAGATATTTGTGGAATTCTGGTATTTTAAGTAAACGCCAGCAGCATAAAAAGAAAAGAAGACCACGAGATCGTCGTCACTCTTGTCGCACTAAGGAGTGTTTCGATGGAAAGACTTCGTCAATAGGATTGAGGATTAGACTGCAGATTATGTACGCTCAGGCACCCTCTCTGTCTTTTTCACTGCCTATTCACTCGTTATTTCATGATTCAGCCAAGAGTCCGGTAATAGCGCCACGAACTTTTACATGGGGAATATGCAGTCAGGTGGGGATATCGTTTACTCATCCTGTCTAACTGCCGAACGGAATACTGACGTGCTAGTTTGTCTTACAAATCCGGGATTGAGTCCTCGCACGGCGTTGGGTCAGCAAAATTGCAGAGGGGCACTGATATTTCTGGCCAATTCGTTTTTGTCAGCCAGTTCCGGGCCTCGGTAAAAAAATCGGAGTATCTCACTAACCTGAAGAAAGGACGTCTTGTTTTCGAGAGTATACTTAAGAGGGAGAGGGGTGTGCATCAGGGCCCGTGCGGGCATCTGCAGCTCGACGTTGAAGGAGAGATCTGTCAGGGGACAGGAGAGCGGTTTAAGGTCGGTCTGGGAGAAAGAGGACTCAGGAAAACTGGGGTCCTGACTGAGATGCGGTCGCAGGCTAAATAAACAAGGGCAGAAGACTTCGAATTAAAACGGTTGTCCAAGAAAACTGGCATCGGTTTTATCACGCAGTATCCACAAGTGTCCAACAACATATCACCGGTGGAAGTGAGGAAGGCGGGTTCACTAACAACGGAACCGCGGTGTGCATGTACGAATGGCGATACTGGAAGCCTATAAAACAATTTCACCTCGATATTCCACGTTTGCAGGCTAGATATCCAAACAAGAGAATTCGAACCGCAGTTAGTCATGAAATTTTTAACTACTTTAAATTCCGCGATCGTGACGCTCACCTAATGCTACAAGGCAACAGACGTGTTCCGTCAGTGAGTCGGAGGCCGAATAAACACAACAATGGTGAGGAATAGTCAATTACACAGGGCTTTTCGGAATGTGGGAATTCTCCTGGCGAGATCCTAACTGTGAACAGTAGTGTACAAGTTGCCCATCTCATCAAACCATGACTTGTGAAATGGTAACTTGCCAGTATACGCACGTTAAGCTCAAGTTCCATCAACTGTAAATACGTTGTTGAAAGTACCAGGGTTTCGGTAATCATTTCAGAACCGGTATCGTCAAGGGCTAATTTTCGGGGCTTTTGTCCTTCTGTGATCGATGTCATAGCTACTGTAGTGCGTCCCAACCTAGGGTACAGGTAAGATGAAGAAGTGGGCTCATGAGAGAGGACTACACGCAAGATTAGGCGCTAGCATAACAATGTCGTTTAGGAGGTCGTCGCTTGCGAGAGCATCCATTGCGTGCCACACGAAGTGGGCACAGCACCGTTGACTTGTGCAGCACCTACCGCACTCTGTCCTCCCTCACTGACAAGGCTCCGATTACAAGACAATGTCAAGACAACCGGAAGTGGGCGTGGGTACCCGGGCAATCGAAACACCAGAGAGATTGTAAGTTTCCTTTGGCCTAGCCTGAGGCTATTCGGTGCGTCCACAAGTATCGGGTAGTGGGAGCACTCTCAGTGATGACCGGAGTGCTACGGTCAGTGCGGTATGATTTCAATTTTTAAGATCCAGTGGCCACACGAGGAACTATTTCCTGCCTAAGACCAAAACCAACGAGATTAAGCCGCGGTGGTAAACTATACAGCTAAAGATGAAAAACCTCTCAGCGTTGCCATGCGAAGGAGTTTGGCAGCCACAGAGACGCGTTCCTGACCCTTCTAGTCTGGTACTCAACCGATGACCACTCTAAAAACGAAGTCAAGAGTAAACCTCGGTCCGATTACGATAGGTCAATTCAGTTTTGGACTACCGCCAAATGCATGTGAACAACGCCAGTAGTGAGATCGACTTTGACCGTGCTCGGCAATGGTTCTCAGTAGATGCCGCCAATATGGCGTGACCCGGAAAGAAATACGGCATTGACCATTCAAAGGATCCTCCTAACACTGTAATAACATAGAGCAACGTCGCGGGGTCTACAGTCCAAATGACTTTCGCAAAATGAAGTATTCGGTCATAGCCAGCGTCGCAGCAAAATGAAAAAAACTGGACGAAAAGGTCAGATAATTAGACAGTTTGTCTGCCTTCTGTAGAAAAAGTGAGCGATACCTAAAAAGACATTAGTAACAACTAATGAGAGGGGGTAAAGGAGTGCGGGCGAGTACGGTTTTATTTGAGTCGACAGCTGTGAACGGTGTCTAAAAATCAACAACAACGCAATCACCGGGTTCTAATTTCATTATTACTAGACTTGGTAGTGAAGACGATAACTTAATTTTCTTCAAAATGTAAGGTGTCTGTAGACGGTGGCAGTAGAGAAGTGCCAATGAAGCGAGAAAAATTATTTTCAGTCAGCCAAAGCCAGTGGTTAGCGCCAAAGCAGAAAAACATTCGTGAGTAAACGTGGATCACGGAAGGCTGAATACTGTGGCCGACTACAGTGGAGATGGCCAAAAATGAAAAATATCAAGTAATCTGCTTAGGCTTGGCTTCAACCTGAAATCTACGAGTGTTGACCCGAGCGCTCTGATTGAGACGTTACCTAAAATTGATTGAGCTAGGCTAGGAAACTGTTGGCAATTGCTCACATCCCCACGATGAGTCCTCTCACAGAAAGGCAAGTACGGGCGTTTCTCACGCTGTGTATGCCATGAACGAGGTTCGACAACGTTCCGCATTGGCTGTGGCCATAGAGCTCCCAACAGATGTGATCGATACGTGTCCGTGAGAATGTTACTTAGCTCTTCTTCAACTTTCGCTTGAGGTGGGTTGGACAGAATATGGTCAACCTGAACGGGATGCTATAAATAAACGCAGCTTTTCAGTGAGAATGACTTGCAGGTTTTGAATAAAGTGTTCAGATCGCAGAAGATCGTGTTCTCTTTCTATCCCGTGTTGGTGTTTGGGACAACGGTCCGGCAAGCATAAGCCTCGTGTGAATTCAGAATACCAGGATAGGTCATAACAGACGTCAATCTTCAATAGAGACGATATATCGGTGTATGGCCTACCTTACCATCCACTGCCATAATTTTGCCATTGAAGTGTTCACAGGATACGTTGAGAATAAAAATTTCAGGCGGCCCTCGGCCCAAGCGGGATACATTTAACAGCAATTCTCAGTTTCTGCCAAAGCTCTAGCCAATTGAGCTACGAGGCCCCACAGAGAGCCATGAGTTTAATCACACTTGGATCATGTTACCCGCTCAGCCTCATCGGCCAGAGCGTTGGCTGTACTGAAGCCTTCCCCTTGATGGCGTGGGTTCGAATTCCACCGAGGCCGCCGAGTGTTTCAGAAGTGGGTCAAACGAATTATTGAAATTTGTCAAAGTTCTCTACTAATCCTCAGTTTACCAAATCTTCGCATACCGGGTTCTGTTACCAATGACCCAGTTCCACCGGTTTCACTGATCTTAACTCTGTATTTAACTCCGCTCATCTGAATTCCGTGTGAGCTGTCTAACTGCGTGATGGTATGTCACCGAAGTTAGGTCGACCGATTCAAGCTTAGTCACAGAAAAAAATGCAAGTCCGTTAGCATAGCGCAACAGCTTCACCGCCGACATACCGAGCAAAGATCGGTAAAGGGAGGTTCACCGATCGCGTTACGGGATATAATCTCCCATTGTCAATATAACAGGTCGCAGTTAACAGGACAGCGAGCCCGTGGCTCAGTGATTAGGTCAGGGGTTGCACTCCTGGGGTTGAATGCGGCTGTCTGATGACAGTTAATAAGCCCGAACTGGCCAGTCCAGTCCAGTCTTTTTCAGTAAAGATATTCTAGCAGACAAAGCCAGTCGCGAAGCCCATGACCTTAAGTCGGCAGCCCAACCTTTACTAACCGCTTCACTTCGTATTTTTAACCTATTAAAAAACGAAGACTTATTGTGACACTACACAAGAGGCTGATGAGTCACGAGAAGAAAGTGCTTATTCTAAAAAAATTTTTCTAAAAGACACTGATTTACATCGAAAGTCCAACAGACACCTCCTGCTGGAGTTAGCAGCCAAAAGAAATACTGTGAAGCATATACAGGAAAAAAATTAATATGACGAAGGGTTAGGGCTTATATACAAAGGTTCTGTGGAAGGGGCGAGGATGTTTACTCACCGCCGCCAGCGTATAACATAATGGCCAAGGCTCACGAAATCAGTATTCGCACTGTTGTCGAGAACTATAAGGACCTGCACACCAGTGGCAACCTCGGAGGACTGCAGGCAAACTACAAAGAACAGGCATGGTTGAAGGCAGTTATTAAAGCAACTCGAAAGGTAGTAAATGTGAAGCGTAAACAAGAACGTTATGAACGACGTGCCCAAACTGATGCCAGGGAAAAAACAGAGTTCCACGGATTTTTCGGCAAGAAGATAATATGCGAGTCAACTCAGCGAACAAAGGACAGGTCAGCGTGCAACATGTCGACGTAACCGTAATCCTATCCATTGTGCTCGTTAGCGTCAGAATTTGTTGGCGGGTTAGTAGAGTCACACAATATTTCGGTGGCGGTAGAAGGAACGAAACATCGGGTCGAATGTCAACTTTCCAAGCGGCGACTATTAGGATACCGCTGTAGTTTCAAATGCACCCGATTTACTCTGATAATGAACGATCGTGCAGAGTGGGCCTCATTTTTACTCCCGTAACGGGTCCGAATAAAATTGGGTCAGGTCATCTAGGAATGATATCGCGCATATTGGTCGGCGTGGGGTTAAACCACCGGATCTCGCAATCAACACATATGTCGGGGCAACAAAGTATCCTGCGACCCTACTAATCCGGCAACGAATGCTAACCATAACGAAAATAAGGTAAAGGGTAAGGATTAGGTTGGCGCTCTCCTTTTCTTCATTTGGCCGATTTTTCTGTCACGAATATCACCGAGTGAATGGGAGGGCAAAATGGCAAGACAGTTGATCGAGATATGAGAATCCAATTAGAAATAGATCAATAGATGTGTCCGCCTATTAAGCTCTATAAAGCTATGCTTACCCCTCATATTAGAAACCTTTTCTCTTGCAAGTTTGCAAAAGTACATCTTTGTCTAACTGAGTATCGCAATGAAGGGAGGTTCTCAGAAGGCGCTCTAAGATGTCAGCAAAATTCAGCCTAAACTGTTCAGATGAGAAATGTAGGTGGGACCGCGATGCGATGGCGCCAGCATAAGCATTTTAGATGCAGACTAGGCCCGTGATTTTGACTATCACAAAGGTCATTGTAGCTCACTTGGGAGATACAAAGTTGGTTTGACTAGCCAGCTTTCATCCTGGTAACCTGTGATTAAATTCAAGAAGGCTCTTACTGGGTAGAATTGTTAACCCCTCGTGAGGTTGGACCCTCCATCAGCAGCAGTGGAAACAGTCACGCGTTTCCCGCAGAAAAAAAGTCGTTTCCAGAAAACCGGGTGGACTACACTACGGATTCGGCTCATCTCTTCCTCACATGCCCCTGGAAGTAGGTTTTGGTCGATTTGAAAAAGGCCGCGGGGAAATTAAATGCAAGTGAATGATTGCGGACACACGAAGAGGGATTTTTAAAAAAGGCTATCTGGGCACAACAGAAAAACCAACTAACAGAACAGGCCCCCTAGGTATGACAAAACCTGAGGTTGAAGACGACCAGTTTAAGCATAAGGATGACTGAATTAATCGTGCGAGCACAAACGAGATAATGCACGATTAGCTTCATAACCGGTTGGGTCTAGCGCATGGCAAAAGTCGAATGGAAGTGACAATTGCCCTCGTTTCAAAACAGTGGTCGGATGGAACAGGTGACCTCTGAAAGGCAAAGCGACAATGAATAGGTGACCAGATTTCGCACAGGTGGGGGAGAGGGGGGATTGCTCGGAAAATTACGAGATGCAGAGTCGAAAAGGCCTAAAGGTGGAATTGGGAGTTATGAACAACAGATTCAAGGGAGAAAAGGTGGATATTGCTGAGTTGGTAGACGCAAAAATAGAGTAGTCATTAACGATTAGTCTAGCTGCTGGAAACCTGACGCGTCCACGGGTGACGGATATTTGTGGAACGGCCTTCAGGGTAGTTTAGCTGTGAGATGAACAGATTCTCGGGTCTGGCTAATAAGCAGTCGCAGACCAGCAGCAACAATGCTACTAGGGTGCGAAGGGTTTTAAAGAATGCCACCAGGCTCGGTGACGGCACTATGACATGACGACCGTAAACCATCATTGAATAAGTTTGCTTGCCACCACTGCCTTGCAGCCAAAGGGACAGAGGAGACAATTTCTAAAATTTGAACCCGCCTGTACTCATTAATGCCCAAGGAAATTCCTTAAAAATTGGCCACTACGACTAATCTCACGACGTACATAGGAACTGAAAAGCTCCACAATCCTGGTTTAGTAGTGAGAGTGAAAATGAGAGTGCAAAATGAACTAATCAACCGCTGGAATATATGGATGCTCCTGGATAGTAGTACCAAAAGATTGCTGGAACAAGAACTTTACTAGCCCGAATTTTCGGATTCTCACTTGAAACGATCATCAGACACAGAGTCAGATAAGGGATTCGGGCGGGAATCCAAAACGTCAGACTAATAAAGCATTATTTCAAGTTATCTTGTCTCTTTCTTCGCGACTACAACCTAGAACTCGCCTCTTCAGTTCTATTAGCAAACTGGTACCTAGAGTCTGATGGTGGGCAGTCTTCGGTGGAACAACCTGTCAGAAGTCTGAATTCCCCACTCACGCGCTCGGGAAATTAAATCCCGGAAGTTAACTGAAACTTCGACTTGTACGGTAACGGCCCACGCGGCTCTTCTGGTAGACATAGTGCAGCGATCGCTCTCTGGGAACAAGCGAACCGTGCATTACTTGCTTAGGAACTAGTCAATGACCGAATGGGCCATTTCATGAGCATCTGGCATCTCTGTGTTTGCACCAATAGCAGCCGCCGAAAATAAGGTGTATTTTGTTACCTCGATATATTCTATTGGCTGCCTGTTGGCATTTAATGACCATTACGCAGATATCCCACGGTGGTTGATGAAATTTGGCCCAAATATTCATATAAACCTTCGGTCTGCACCAGTGAAACTTAGTGCAGGCTGATTTATTCCAGGTCAACGATTGATATCTGGGAAAATTAAAAAGTAGCAAAGAGGCTTTTAATCAGGACTGCAAGAGTTAGTTAAAAGAATCCCTGGCTGTTATCCGCTAATTGTTGTCTGGGATTAGAATGACCGGATTGAACCTGGTAACTATTCAAACAGTCACCTTATTGGTCAATTTGGGTATTTGCGTTGATGCAAAAAAGTTGAGTGATTGCTGAACTTTTGTGATCAGAAACAACTGTCTGTCAGAGAGACGTGCGCCCGGCATCGTCACGAGCCTCTACTGCCCAGGTATTGAAACGAGTCATACGTTCAATCAGCTCGAAAACATTATAGTTGGTTCAAGGTTCCGTAGCTGGATTTCCGATAGCAGATGGAAACGGGATGCCGAAACTGGTAACGCCAACGCACCCGATCATGCTTTTGTTGGCACATGCTTGAAAGTTCACGCCCTGATGCCGCAAAAATCGGGCAACCCAGCACTGCCGAGGCTCTGAACACATAAACCCGGTCCTGTTTTACGGCCCGAGCCAACGAAGAAAGGGATCAATGGGCATCACTGAAGACATCCGTCCATGGGGCGGCTGAGCAAATTCTTAGATTCAGCCGCAGTGACTGGATCTGCAGAAGAATGCTACAGTTGTATGTTCAGACGGTTCGAAACAGGTCCCGCAACGATGCTTCCTTCCGGCAATTCCGGAACATGACAGCAAAGTCGGCTAACGATGGCCAGCAGAAACATCGATCCGAAACAGCGACCTAAATGGAAAGGGCCTCAAACATTGATGACACTTGAAAACTTTACTTAATGATCCGCAAAGTTATTGGTAAGTTCTTGGAACTTAGTGGGTGTTCGTGATGTTAATGGCGGCTTTATTGCTAAAAACTCGACCACTGGTGTGAGCACTTTGACAATTTTCTCAACTTTGATGAACAACCAATCAAACCCTCGTTCTCCTCTGCAGTTTAGTTTCACGCTTCTTCAGCCTTTGCAGTGTTATGCGCCCCCTTCTGAGGGAGAAGTTGCCGATGTTATACAGAGGCGGAACAACAAAAGGCACGCGGGGAGGACGGTATTCCCACAGAAACCCACAAGACCTGTGTCAACACTCTGACGCCCTGGCTTCATGAGGTGATTGAGCAAGTGTGGAGAGACAAATTAATTTCAAATAACTGGGGTTCGGGCATCCTTGTGCCCATGTTCAATATGGGAGATAAGACAGGGTGGGCGAACCTTCGCGAAAGAAGCTGCATAGGCGTTGTTGCGTGGGTCTTCGCTGTTTCCCTTGTCAAGAGATTTCAGGCTGTGTGAACCGAGGATGAGGCTCAGCCAAGCGGGATTCTTAGCTGGGTGATGTGCGAGCCAGACATCCCCACTGAAGAACAATCTTGAATTCCATCAACAACAACAAGTAACGGCCATCTGCTTTCTTGACGGTACCGCTGCGTTCGATTCCGTTCATTGTGAGCCCCTGCGGCAGCTCATCGCACTATATGGTGTACCCGCTAAAAAATAATAATGAGAGAGGCCTACTACCGCTCCACCACAGTGCGAGTTCTCGTTTATGACAATCTCTCACTGCCGTTCGATGCTTAGTCTGGCAGTTAACAAGGTTGTAACCAGTTACCCATTCTGTTTAACTACGCCATTTACTGGACCCCCAATAAGACTCTACATGAAGATAAAGGTGTTGAGTTCGCACCCGGACGCTGGCTGACTGAACTCCACTACTCCGATGATCTCGGCTTGTTAAATTCAAGCTTTGATGATCTGCAATATATGACGTCGCAGGTGAATGAGGCCGCTAAATCGGTCTGTTTATCCATAAACGCTGGGAAGAACAATGTGTTCAAGCTGCATCCCTGATCACGAGAAGGCACCTCTCGAGATTAATGGTTGTCAACTTAAAGAAGTAGACAATTTAAAATACCTCGGGCGAGGCTACTGCCAAATGCACAGAATAAGAACAACATTCTTCACAGAATCGATTGTTCTTACAGGACCAAACGCGACATCTCAATCGCCACAAAAACCAGCGTGTACCAGGCATCCGTCTGGTCAGTCTTTCCCTACGGTTGTGAAGTTTCGGCTCTGTGCGTGGAGGAAGAGCGAAAACTGGAAGCAGTAGTCCACCGCTAACTTAGGAACACCATAACGCCAAATTTTGTCTCAAATGAGACAATCCGCATTCGCTACGACAACGTCGAAGAGATATCGCAGGCCATCCCAGAAAGACAAATGTGGTCGTTTGGGAACGTTTTTCCACGTTCAACTCAACAGCTCCGTCAAGAAATGAAAGTCGTTTTTGGACCTATGGAAGGTGATCTTTCGGGCTGGCGAGGAAAAATAGTTGAGCTGCGTGCAGAGGTACAACCCGCAACATCAGCAAGTCTTTTTTAGATCAGGCGTGATCTCAGCCGTACCAGGTACAAGTAAATTAGACTAATAACCGTTAACATTAAGTGTCAAACACAATCCTGAACGTTCAATTGAAAACTATAAAGATCGCCAAATTGGAGTCCTTACTGTTAGTGAGTTGAGGATCACTTCTCCCATCCAGAAAAATCAACACCAGGTCCCTGAAAATTAAAAATTTTTTTGTCCAAGTTAGACAGAGCGTAGAAAACCGGCTATATTTTCAAGAATTTGCCAGGAATAAGGAAATAAAGAGGAGATTCTGGCCAAAAATTTAAAGAAAGTAGAGGATCACGCATAAACTTGCTTATCAGTTACAAATCTTCAAGAGTTCCCTGAAAATTTAAACCTGCGAGAGTATGCAAAAGTACCTTTCGCCACTGACGCGTTACCACCAACTTACTAAAGCAGGTTTCGCGTATGCTATTTCGATGTTCCAGGGTGATGCATTTCGTATGCAGGCCTCCAAAACAAACGGTTTTTCCGGGATAATGGTGGTGATCAGGGAGTGCTAAGAACAGAAAAATATAGTTAAATGCATGTAATGTCTACTTGTATATTATAAGTAGTTGGAATAGAAAAACAAACCTGTAGCGATAAGATCCTCCAGGAAAAATCGAACGGCGGCAATACAGTCAACTGCACGCGTTTGGACTGGGTGCATTTGGCGATAATGCTCAAGGCAACCTTCGGTTTCTGAGAGAGTGGAGAGCTCTCAACAAAACAGCCATTAGTTCCATCTGCCCTTTTATGATAAGAACAAGTGAAAAGCGTGGCCTGCGGTGGCTGGACGGGAATTCGAAGTGAGTAAGACGCATCTACACGCAGAATGCGATCTCCTGGAGATGGACAACGAAGAAAGAGGGGACAAACGAACTCGCTTTCGGGAGCCAATGTGGCGCAAACTTGCACTTCCGATAGCGAAGAAGCGCCGGCTGCAGTTAAGGCACCTGATTTTTGCAGTAGCTGTGCTCTATACTGTCCCAGAACTACAAAACCACCTTGGTCGGCGTTTGTGGCCTGCGACTCCTGCCCAGCTAAAGACTCTGCCGCCTTTTCTGTGCTCCGCTCCAAGAGGTTAGCAGTCAGTCTGAACATGAAGGAAGAAATCGGTAGTAACTAACCAAGACAACACTCAGTCTGTTATACGTTTGCACAAAAAAGAATTGCTATTTTTCTGAAAAAAATCTATTGCAAAGGACGAAAACTCACAAAAGGGAAGATATTTCAGAGGACTCTGTGTTCTGCACACAACAGAGAACCGCATATTCCTCATTGCACAGAACCGGTGGACAGTGGCGTAAATTCAATTCCAACTTGGAGTCCCGAGGATTGATACTGAAAGATCATGATGACAGAGGAAGAATAATGGAAAAATGGGAAACAGGGGAAGTCTGGCAGAGTTGAAGACAGCAGGCGAGAGAGGAAAAGGAGTGTACCTAACCTTGCCACTGTGCGGTTGGCCAAGTGTTCCCACTTTGGCAGGAAATCGAGGGACTTCTCCGCTGACGGTGGGTCAATGCATAGCTTGGCCAGTTCGCTCTTGAAGTCCGCTACTCGGGCTGTGTACTTACAAGACCTATCGGTGAGGGTCGGCGAGGTCATGGCTTCGGGCGTGTGGGGAGCCAAAAGAAGCATTGACCAGGTGACAGTGCACTTCTGTCTCTCACCACCTGGAGTTCGGGTTAGCAGAATAACCTCTAGGCTTTCAACCTGAAAGAAGAAAATGATTATTCCAACAGTGTACCTACATATCAAATAGAGCGCATCTCAAGTCAGGCATTGGTTGCTTGATGCGGATCGGCCCAGGCGAGGACTCAAATTCATAACGCCGTGGCACGTACAAAATAACCAAAAGCTGATATACACTAAAGAAACTTCTTTCCACACAGCTTCCAGTCACAGATGAACGTCTGCTATATTTCTTATCACGTTCCCTTTATCATGCTAAGCTTGCTCATCCACCTCCACAACCATATCAGGCTCGATTTTACCTAAAAATTTGCAAGCGCAGAGTTTGGACTTGAGTCAGTTTTCAAGCCCGATCCGCCAATACTAAAGTCGCCACAAATGATAGAAAATGGTGGTGGGGTGGTGGTGGCGGCGGCGTCTTCGGACTAGTTACGATCAGGCAAAACAAATGCAGGTGGAAGTCATGCGCCCGGAATGATTCATAATAACGTAAACAGACTCCTTGAATTACGGTAGAGCTTCCTATCTTTACGGCAGGTCACGCTCAAACTAAAAGAGATTTATGGCTGGGAATTGTAGCTTCTTACCTGCACAGTGGAAGCGAGCATCTGAGGGTCCAGGTCAAAACAGATGGCCTTTAGGCAGTCGGATGAGAGCAGCTGCAGTGGGACGGGCCACTCACAGCGCGTTGTGTAGACACTATGGCTGCCATCGATGGGAGCACCCGGAACATCTTCACTCTCTCTAACCAGCGGAGCACTTGACGACGAAAGCTACGAGAAAAAAGCACAAAGGAGACAGGTAAAAGAAAGGTGGCGATAGTGGTGGTGGTGGTGAAGCCGCAATCCCCACAGAAAACCTTGCAGGCAGTTTTCATTCAACGGTCAGACAGGTAGATTTGATTAAGTCTCTATCGAACAAGACTGCAACGGGGGCGATAAGATTGTTGAATTTAGTTTTGAGTATTCAAAACGAGCGGCTAGTTATAAATCCGCATCTATCTACCTGCCCATAAGATGAGTTTTGTCAGAGACCTTGAGCCACTGTTTTGGTTTGCCATCAGTTACAGACAGAGGACGGGAGGGGAATAGACACTGCAGGTGCGAAAGACGCCTTTTATCAGAACTGTTCACTGACTTAATAGAAGCTCCAGGATGAAAATACAGCTGTCCCTGTGCATTCAGAGAATAAAAATTTGTCAGGGGATGCAAGAACGAATAGATGCATAAGTGCTGAACGTTGAATGGAAAAGATTCGGATCCTTTCCCGTAAACCCTTCTTTCTCCCGAAGATGCCTCACAAGAACTTTGCTCGCTATTGACCTTGTTTGAAATGTGCCCCTTAAAACACTGTGACATGGGCTTATCCAACATATCATATCAGGCAGAACAGGAGGTCGGGTTTTCTTGATAAGCAACTGCCGTCTGTGTTTCCTACATTGTCACTCCTAGCTGACTTGCACTGGATGAGCTCCGATAAATCGAAGTGAGCGATCATTTGAGAGAGGCAGCTTTAAGGCAGCACAAAAAATGCCAGCTCGCGCTTGGGCTGATTAAGACCCCGATGCAGCCTGCGAATTGGATATTTGTCACCAAATAAGGCTGTCTCGCTTGCGGGAGCCGCATATTTAAGAAAGGCAGCTTCACGCTCATTGGGACACTTGAAGATCAAATGCAAGTGCAGGGTAGGTTGCGAAGGTCAGAGCAGTAAACACTTCTCTTTCTTCGTCAACCGAAGCGCACTGGAAAGCTAATTGAAAGAAAGAAATAAATTTCTAACAACAGGTTAAACCCAGTGTATTAGGTCCAGCTGATCGGTCTCATCAAGGGGCTATACGGGCACATGTTTTGTTGACTGATATCAGGCTTACTTGGGAATAACGTGCACTGGTGACATGCGACCACCTGGGTGGGCGGTAAATCCTCAACTTCAAGGCAAAACAGAAGTGTCCATGAAGAAGGCGACACGATCGCTGAAACAAGAGTTTTATTAGCCTGGCGTTTAGGATTCTCTCTCTCGAACCTATCATCATAGGCAGGCACACAAAAGTGTATATTGCTGCCACTCGCATGTGAATGCTCACTTGCTTGACTTAGAAAGAGAAATCGCCTACGATCAGAGGACAAGAGGAAACTTAGGCGAGGGGTTTACCTTGTGGATAAGACTGACGGTGACCGAGTGCACTGTCAAAGGAAGGGGAGCGAATGACCTAGGGGAAGGGAAGGAGTAATTACAGATAAGGCGTGGACATGCATTCTCCTAGAAAAAAAGACGAAAATACGACACGACCTGGGGAGGGGATGGGTGGGTGAATCTCCCAAAGTAATTCTGCGTGGCCCATGTTTGGCAGTCTTACTTTACGTCCCCAGGGCAACATAATATGCAAGAGGCAATCGGCAAAGATCCATAACACAAATCCACTGTCGCTGCTGCCTCCCTCCATTCCCCACCCCCAGCGTCCGGTCCACTGCCACACGACTCACTCCAGACTTTAGATTTCAGTGTTTATACGTCTGTACGGCGTGCCTTAGACTTGCGAGCTCTCACGAGTGGCCCAACGGTGCGATCTCGTGTGCGCATGGGCTACGCAGACCACCATAATTAACAGAACCGGCAACCAGTAATGGGTTTTGTTCTCCGCCCAAAATATAGTCTATATTTAAGCGTTGTCCACCTGCACCTCGAATTGGGAACTCCACAAACCTCAACTCAATGAAGTAGAATGGATTCTCACCTTAAACAAGGACATCGTGAGTAAAGGTAAAGTGGGTCTGTGGCTGCCCCACTTATCCAGAACTTATTGTACTTAATACGGCTGCGATCATGCCTGATCTAGCCTCCTGTACCTTTAAGGCAACTGCCGGAAAGTGCGGTGGAACCTTTTCAATAACACTTTTCACTGATCAAATCGACCAACTGGAGAAAACGCAGGTTCGAGAAGAACCGGTGCATATAAAAAACTAAAAACTAGTCAGTCATTGTGAAAATACGACGGTCTGTGGTTGAAAACTGGTAGCGGAAATTCATATAAGCAATTGCGTCTTTTCAGACAGGAGCACCTTTAAGTTAAAAAAAGCAGATATCTGTCTTTCAACTAAGGAATTAAACTTGTTGGATTTTGTTTAAAAATAACCAGGGCACATGGAAGCAGACTTCAGGAACTTACTTCATGTAGATGAGGAGATGCACAGGTTCATCGATTGCGAAGGAGGGCCTCAAGAATTCAGCTCGGACATCGACTGCAAGGAGAGTCGGGGAGGTTGAGTAAGGAAAATGGAAGGTACTTAAATTGCATAACTACCAATAGCCAGCGTTGAAAAGCATAAAAAGGCATATTTGACACCACTAACACATGCCGCAAAAGTGTCTTAGAGCACACAGCCGGTACTGGCAAGAAAATGAGCAGAGGAATGCGGTACGTACTGCAGGATCTCAGATGAGTCGCGTCAACCGTAAGGCACTTTGGTGTGGTTTCAGTGGACGAGGCGTCTTGTCGCTCTAAATTCCAGTCCACTTGCAGAAGATCCACATCCTTAAATTACCAAAAACAATTTTCGGCATAAAAAACGTCATGTAGAGCGCTTGTCAAAGAGTTCATTAGAATAAATGACTACTCCCTTATCCGCGGGTTTTATGATCCCACTTACAAGGTCTGCTGATTGCTCCGAGAGCTTTATATTTTACGAGTTTCCGGCTGCCTGTCGAGGAAATTATGTCCAGGGAAGTTTCAATAGTTGGCGCAAAAATATATGAATTAAACGAACCTTGGAGGCTTCAGTATATTAACCCTTCAAATCCTCAGAACGAGATTTTGGTAGGCGGATTAATACGGTTTAAGTGGAGAGACGGTGGGCTAATGCTTAGATCATACAATCACCAAAGGCGCAGTTTCGCTCAGATCGAAAAGGCCTGAAATTGGACACAGGTCGGATGGCCCAACGAACGTTCAATGCCAAAATGCCGTTTGTGAAGTTTATTACACAGAGCCTTAGAGCCAAACGGGAGTGCAACACTCCATTCTGCCGGAAATATCAGTGATTCACCTTCACAGAACCTACTATTGCTCGTTGCGACCAACAGATTAGCGCGTCCATGCTCAGAGGCCCAGAAGTTAAGCTTGAAAACTGCCGTTTATCGAGGTCTGAGATTTTCGTATGGCTGACTGTCAGCGCAAATGTCCAATTCAGTGTCCCTCTGCTTCAGGAATACTTAAAACTTAAGATTGTGATGGATACGGTCATTATTATCAACTACTGCTCCCTTCAACTACTGTTGACTAAATACCCTTAAGTGAAATCAGAAGCGCAGTAGACTTGAGCAAAAGAAACAAGGTCCTGGAAGAACACAAATGCTCTGGACCCTAACGATCGAGGTGCAAAATGAATGCTCAAATCAATGTGGGAAAAGATCAAATACCCAAATACCTGGAATATTAGTTCCTGGATGTGCAGCTTTTCAATCTCGTTTAGTGTACTGTCTAGAGGGAAAGGAGTTAAGGAAAAACCCGTGATACGCCAATTCGACGTTTGATGGCATAAGATATTCACTCAAAGAGAAAGGAACGATTAGATGATTTCTGTGCGTGGTTTTTAGATCGAATAAGGACAATATGCCTCATAAAATATTCAAATTCAAAAATAATTTACGGAAATATGGGCCACAACATGCAGACTATAAACATTTCTAAGTGAAACATCTGACCTCGATGTACCAGTAGGCCAAACGACAGGAAGCGGACAACGGTCTTGCCCACAAACAAACTGCATAACATTTTACACACTCGTTCATCAAATTTGCTCAACAGTTAAGAAAACCACATGTGGGTCAGGTGCGGGAGCCGATAGTAGAAATGACCGGGACAGGTCGGGAGCGCAGGTCTGACAACTTTACGGTAAGACAACAAATAGCAACCCCCTTTCCCAGCAATACAAACATCTTCGTGCTAAATTCCAGGAAGAATAGGGTTAGGATTGTGGTCGAGTTTAAGGTTAGGACACCGGATTAGGTAACCTTTGTAGAATTTAGGAAAAATTGGGTTCCTATTCCCGCGTCTCACTAACTTATACAATCGGCACTATCTGTATAACTTTGCCGCCAGATGGGTTCATTGTTCGTTATTGCGCCACTGCTCAGAGCGGCAGAGTTGAGAACAAGCTAGTTTTGTTTCGCACGGTGTGCGATCTCCCAACGCTGACTGAGCAGACAACTTAACGGGGAAACCACACAGAGGCAAACGTTCAAAATAATGGGCTTTGAACATTGAAAGCTTTCGAAGTCCAAACAACCAGGACAGACGACCATCACTAAACAGTTAACCCAGTCCGACAAACTTGACCGTCAACAGATCGTGGCATTGCAACTTAAAGAGAAGCCCAAAAACGCACAAAAGCGGGAGCCGATTGGCCGCGTATACGGCCTCGCAAGATACGCAGACGATCGAATTAGTAAGCCTAAGTTAATTGACTAAGACGACGGGGAAAGTGCTAAGAATTCCACGTCTTCAGCTTTCCGAGGTCAAGTTTTTATATTTTCACTGCACAACAATGGCATTCCCTGAGAAAAAGAAAAAAATTACTCCTCTGTAAGAGTTTTTTATTTCCGTCACGCCAGAACCCAAAAACAGGCCGCTAGATAATGTTCGGTCTGGCATTGGTGAATTATAGTCGCATAGGCGCGCTTTTCACTTCCGCAAAGCTAAGCGCATTCGGTGTGCCTCGTCTACCTCATGAGTGAGATGTTAGCGAATTAAGCGATGGAGGGATTACAAAATGACGCAACTCTTCAGCGCCTTGTCACTTCAAAATGTCTGATTTACCAGGTCGAGCGTTCTGTCAAAGCGCACCGGAGGAGACAACGTGGTTTGACAAGAAATTATGTTGGAAAAAATGCAAAGGCTGTCAGACAGGGCAAAGAGTGTTGGACTACGAGAGTGGAACTCGCAGCCCACCCAAGTTCAGGCCCAAAACCTCTGAAGTCAATGAGGATATTGCATAATCTGGTATGAATTATTTCTGTCATTTCTAAGTCTTTCACCCGGAATCCTTACGGAACGCACTAATTATTGTTTGTCTAATGCGGCTCAAACGTTCACAAGGGATACTTTTGACCATCTTAAATCCTCAATTATCCTACAGAGGAAAAGACCAAAAAGTCTGGGGATTTGCATGAGGAAATTGCAAGAGGCATACTTTTGGCCTACTTCTTTTCGTTCTTGAAGGATGCCTAATTGGTGATGCATTAAATCCGCTAATTTTGCGAGCAGCGCGCAAATTCTGACAACAGGTATTCCAGTCAATAGATGGGCGACAGATTTCGGATTTTTTGCGCTCTTCCACCGCTCATTGACACGTCTAATGTGAAAAAGTAGCTATTTTGGCCTTGAAGCTAAAATTAATGAACCATGACAGAAAGCTGCAAGTTAATGCAGAAGGGTAGGTCGGTATTTTGTTACAATATGAATCAAGGAAACCAGTTTTTGCTTAATAACCTTTTCATTTAGATGTTTCTAGACATCATTGGCCATTTAAGCGATGCTTTGTCAAAATTTGGAGCAAAAACATCTAATTTCAACTTGTTTCGGCAAAGTCTGCTTCATTCATTAGTTTTGGGTCATGAGATAAACAAAGCCGAATCAGAACCAGCGAGAAACAGTAAACTTAGAGTGATCAATTTCTTAGTGGAGTGCTAGCGCATACATTACAGGTCATCTGGGGGGGGGGGGAAGGTGGGAAACCAGAACCAACCCGTTTCGCGCATTCACCATACGAAGCGCTTGTGAAACCGGGTTGCGTGTCAGAGCATTTTACGGACAGTCAAGTAAAGAAGTTAGAGAAAATAACCTGCATGCGCGGAAAGAAGATCTTGCTTCAAAAGTCTACGTAATAAATAAACGGTGATGGTGGTAGTAGCGGTGAAAAACTGAGCCAAGGATTGTTATCTGTTCACGCAGTTGGCACAGGAGCAAGCGAAAGGGAATGAGCTGACCAGAAAGTTTGGTCATAAGTGGCTCTTTCGAAACTATGGTAAGGCAACCCACATATTTCGCACTGTAAATGGTCGTTCTCCCTTAAGCGCCAAAGATGAGATATTAAGCAGGGAGTTGTCGCAGTCACGTGTTCGAGCTCTCAAGAAAGAAGCGGGGTGATGATGGCGAGCTGTGTGTCTTTAGGAGCTCCATTGAGGCCGGCGTTTGATTCTGCTCTCGGGACTCCAATAAGGATACGAGACAAGGGGTACTACGTGACAACGGCGTCTTTTGCCTAGAATTATTCCAGTTAGATCCAGCAAATGGAGGCTCAAAGAAAACAGGTCCCTGAAATCCCGCGCCGCCGTCACCGCGGCTGCAGTCAACCAATCGTGCTTGGTACATCGTCCTATTGTCAGCCCGAACCTCATCAAAGTCCCATTTTTTCAAACGACGCTGCAAAGATTCCAGTTCCAGGCTCTCAACAGATCCGGTCGAAAGTACACCATTGCCTGTATCCTTGACAAGTAGATTTAAGTCTAAGCGGCTGCCCGTGATAGCGAGGTTTGTCTCGGCCAGAAAACGTTTTGAGAAGTTGCTCTTTCGCATGGCTTTTATTCGCCGCAGGTGCTGAACACGCCAGTCCACAGAGGCATTGGCAATGGGCAGGCAACAATTGAAGGCATCTCGCACCCACTTGACAAGGCTGCGTCTTCGGCGTTGATGTTTAGGCTGGTAAGTCGGGACAGAAGCTCTCAATTGAACCAGCGGGTCGGCGGCGAGTGGGATGAAGGGAGGCAAGTTGAGGGATCTAAGTTGGTTTGGGAGTAGTTTCTCCCACGGGATAATCAACTGAGGGGGTAGGGAAGGCATTTGTTTTCTGATTGCCAACGAAAGGCAGCGGATACCGTCGATACCCACAAGGATCGAAAGCGAAGGCAGGAGAGGAAATATGATCTGGTGGAAGTGAATTAGGGTTACAAAATGGACCGACATTCGCTCGCTGTTGGTTATAATTTGGTGAGTACACGTTACGTAATCCCAAGTCCAGCATCCTCAGCGGCGTCTGCTGCATGCTAGTGGTGGGGATGCATTCGAAAAAATCGATAAGCCAAAAGTGCACGTGCTGTGTGTAATAGGGTTATTTATTCAGCCTGTCTGTAAACGCACATCCTGGGTCCGAACTGCCATGTTCGGACATCTCTGTACAACCGACACCACCTCTTGGACAACTCACGTCATCCCAACTCCCAACGCCAAACCGAGATGGTACACGACCTCTACCTACAGAAACGCAAGAGCAACTAGCAAAGCACTCCGGTTTGCCTCAACGTAGGGCAAAATAGACTAGGTGTTCAATGTGGAAGCTACGAAACCGCGATTTTATGCAGGCTGCTCCCATTAAGCATTTGTATCTCCGCTGTCTACCACATTTAGATTCCTGCAGCCCTTCCACACGCTCGAGGTTCATAGACTTTAAACAGTCGCAGTGGATCGTAACAGCAGGGCCGGGGCGTAGAACAGGGTCCTCGCCAACAGACCTCAGGCGGAGCATGAATGACAACAACGGAGGCATCTTCCCCTAACCCTTAATGGACAAAACGACGAATTTCACGAAGAGTTACAGTGGGAGGAAGTGATCAAGAGGCAATGGACAT
Organism: Schistocephalus solidus; assembly: GCA_017591395.1. Taxonomy (NCBI): domain Eukaryota; kingdom Metazoa; phylum Platyhelminthes; class Cestoda; order Diphyllobothriidea; family Diphyllobothriidae; genus Schistocephalus; species Schistocephalus solidus. The sequence continues at coordinate 86,727 of WEDG01007889.1, forward strand.
TAGAGTAGCTTCCTTTAATCCACCCCACATTTCAATTCGGTAGAGGAAACACTTAGGGCTCAGAGAACATTAAAACCAGTTTCGAAGAGGTATTAAAAATTTGGGACGGGACGATCTTCTAGTACGTGCTTTATATACTTTAAATCGTGCCTCCTATTTAAGATCAATGAGATGTTAAAATTTGGTGAAACGGCCTTCAATTTTCCGAAATGTGGGAACTGGTGTTTGACGATACAACGGCTTTGCAGGACACGGGAATGATTCCCCTCAACCCTATTACAGGTAGCCTAACGCCAAAGTTTAGATGTAAGGTTAGTGAGGATATGGAAATAAGTAACCCTTGGAAGTTGTCCCAAGGTCATCCGTAATAAAGGGGTAAATATTCCGGTGTGTAACCCTGTTTTAAATAGTGTGCTTCGGTTTAACATAATCGTAATTAGAATTTCTAAGAGTTGGAAGAAACTCCTAAAAACGGCACTTGTTGTTAAAAAATGGACATTAAATAATAAACCGATATTGTAAGCGGCAATAGACGCAGAGCAAGGATACGAGGTCCAAGTAGTTCCAATGCTGAGGACACGCTTAGTACGTGGTTACCAACCTTCCAGGAGCATCTACAATGTATACGGAGGGGTAAAGGTATGTAGAATTATATAGGCAGAGAGAGGGAGAGAGAGTGAAAGAGAGAGAGAGAATACGGGTCCGGGGGTTTTGTATAAATTTACAAAAGAGAATATCACAGGCATCTTAAAATTTTCATAAAATTCATAAATTCACAAATTTCATAAATTCATAAAATTCTTTTCAAGTCATCGTATAATTGACAGTTCAACCAACGGAGAGATCGGGCACCGTGGCTGAATGGGAGTGCCAGAGACCACATTAGGTGATTGTCATTGCGTTTGACTCTTCGTTATGAGAGAAGGACAGAGGTCACCAATTAGCTGGCAGCCATCCAAGACACAGCTCCTAGCGCACCGTGGTAGCTTAAAAGCGCGTCAGATTGTTTACAGTGAGGAAATGCGCTGAGGTGTCGTTGGAAGGTAATCCACAGATCTGACCTTACTCTCTTTTCCGTCTCCCAGGCAACAGTCCACTGACCGAGTCATTTAATGGCCTACTCAAGAAGCTATTCCGACAAAGACACGGACACTGGAGTGGTCAGTTTGGGTATATTTGCCATTACCAGCCAATCACACTCAATGCCCGGACCACGCACTAGGGTATTTACTTGTACTTGTACTTCTTACGACTACGATCATGCCTTATCTAGCCGGCCTCGATGATGGTGCAGATCACGCCTCTCCATGCGTGACGATCCACGGCAGCAGACCTGGACAGCGATGCAAGCCAAATATCAAAGGCCCAAGAACCACTTCCTTGTTTTGACAAACTATGTCGAGCCAGGTTATGAGCTGACCCCTTCTTCGATGCCTCCAATTGCGTAGTGGGGCCGGATCAAGAGCAGTGGCACTGAGCTCGTGAGGTGGGCGACCAAGAACGTGCCCAAACCACCTCAGTCGTCGTTCTTGGATGGCTTGGGATATCCTTATGATGCTTTCGTAGCGAATGCGGACTATTCCATTTCAGACGAAGTCGGTGTACTTCACTCGAAGGATGTTCCTCGAGCAGTGGTGGTCAAGTACCTCCAGTTTTCGCTCATCCTCCACGCATATAGTCCAGCATTCATAGCAATGGAAGACAGACCGGACGGATGCACGGTACAAGGTACCACCGACAATTCCAGTAACTCGGCGCATGTTATCACAACGTCTAGATCGCTTATTGCCTGCGTAAACTGCTGTGCACGCCGCGGCAATCTGACAGAATACTCTCATTGGTGGCTGTCTTCGACGGCAGGTTCGAGTCAAAAATTAAACATTTCAGGTAAATTAAATTTTGACCCAGCGATCACGTCTCCATCTGTTGAGTAGGTTACGCACGTGAAATTGTGCAAGCTTCGATTGCGCGCATGTCATGAGTTAATCTAGGTGGAAGAATATTATCAATAAAAACAAGGAGACTGAAATCGCCAGTTTTGGCTTATTAGCCACCGTGATCAGCCAACCATACCCAACAGCAGGTGTTGCGACCTCTATTCTCTGCCTATAACACTTTGTGGCTGCTAGTGGGGCTTGAGTGAACCCGAAAGCACAACGGGGCGAGTCCAATAACCGATCGGCGAGCGCCAATCAACCATTGTTAAGCTAATCTGCCGCGGATCCTCCCAGAGGGAGCTACAGGATTATTTTTGCCTAATCGACCTTCAAAACCCTTACCCAAAAAGCAAAATATAAAAATACACAGGAAATAATATCGATGAACAAGAATATAGCCTACAGTTACTAACAAACGTACTCAAACAGACGGCTGCAAACCGAGGTGAACAGCAGTGACCAGTCCCCGGAACGAAATTCCTCGATAACTTTGGAGTATTGACTAAAGGCAAAAAGTGGCGAAAGTGTAATCATAAATCACAGAGGGTGTCACTTTTCAGTGGTGCATAAACAGCAGTGGGAATTTAAACAAGTGAGATTTAAATACTACGAGGTCAACGAAGTGCGAATTCAGAAGGAATATAGTACTTTCGTAAATGCCAGTCATTGTATTCTATGGATTTTCATACATCCTGTGTTCGACGGGAGTATTCGAGTTCTTAGCTATGAGCAGGTTCCCCTCTGAAACGCTGTCCTTCAGCAAAAGATGGAAAGGATTCGCTTCTGTTGCTGCAAATGTTATGGAATCAGTTCCAAAACAATCCCAAACTGGCGAGATGGAATGTTTTAAGCTTAGTCTGACTCTAAGGATAAGGATGCAATAGTACCAAAAAAGCAATATCAAGATTTATCTACAAGCATGTAAGACTTGTCAGTTCAACCGTCGCGAACAACGATGGCCACCGTGTGACCTTGTGGAGTGAGTGCAACCCCGTGGACTTGTGCTGCATTTATCGCACCCTATCCATTCTCGCACACCTGGGCTCGATGGCAAGACAATGTCAAGGCGACTGGAGGGGGGTTAAGATGTAGCGGTCGACAGGATCCAGCAGCCCATCTGCGCAAGCCCCCTTCATACACACGTCAGTTCGACCGTCGTAGTCCGACGATGTCCACCGTATGCTCCACAGAAGGATGGTGCAGCGACGGTGACTTGCGCGTGGATTCGTTGTAAGTGATAGTAGCCTTGAGCTGCAGCTACCGCACTCTCTCTTCCTCCCCAAACTGAGCCCGGTGTTAAGACAGTCAAGAAGACCGGATATGGGAGAGAGCGCAGGTGGCTGTCGCGGCCTGGGCCCCTAGGCCCTAGCCACCGTTAGGCGTGCCACCACACGCCCCCATGTTCGGCATTTGTTATGGTAGCGAACACAAATAACGCCTGGCTCATCAAACACTAGCACCAGGATTTCCCATAACAGGGGGTTGAACGGCTCACACCTCACGTGTGTGAGATGGCCAGAGGTCACCTTAAGAAGGATCCATCGCAGCCTGACTCTCAAACCACCAGTCAGCCACTCCACACAACACACAATGGACTGACTGCGAGATCTCCGTGTAATTGTCAGTTGGCAACCTTCCAACCCACGGCGCTTATCACCCCGTGATATTCTCAAGCTCAGATCACACATGCAACAGTCACATGGAGAAGGAGCTAAGGATCTTACTTGCCTCTTAGTCAGCTATACAGACTGAGAGCATGCTTTTGTGGTGTTGCGTGTGAGCATGTGAGGTGCAGAGGCTGATGGGGATAAATGTAGTGTTGTGGTATAGCCGGCGGTGTTCTACCGCAGATTGTCATGGGGACGCATGTGACCTATTCGGTCACGTGTGCGTGGACAGTGCGGACAGTTGAGTCGGGTGCGGCGGGTGTATGTTTGTGCTCCTGGCATTGGCTCGCCAGTCTCTATGCGATGGATTCGCAAGTGACCGAACAGGGCGATGCGTGATGTGCGGTGACAATGACGACAAGATAGGTCGGGAGGTGCTGCGTCTGCGGGGGCTCTGCTGCGAGTACTGGTAGTCGAGCTATTGGGGGGAATATGGGTGCGCAAAATGTGCTGGCATCGCGGTGGATTCCGCTTTCGTGGATGCGCTTGTGACCGATTAGACCCATGCGATGAGTAAATGCGCGTGGGCAGTGAGGGCATTAGAGGCGGCGGTCTCTGCTGTGTTGGTGCTCCAGGCACTAGTTCGCCAGTCTCTGTGCGATGGATTCCCAAGCGACGACCAGGCCGATGCGTGAGGTGCGATCGCAATGAGGACATGTTAGTACCGAGTCCCCATCGCTGGTACTGGGATCGTTGTTTGTGGTGGTGTTGGAGGTAGCAGGTGGTAGGTAGTCATAGGTGGCTACTGAGGTGGAGGGAGTGGGGCAAGTGGTGTTCGTCGCCGAGATCAGCGCATGGAGTGGAGGAGGGAGGATGGTGTCGGTGATTGTGGATGGCGGTGCATCGATGAAGTGGGTATCAGTAGTTGGGGTGGTCGTCGTCGTGGGGTCTGTGGCAGGTGTGGCAGACGTTGATGCTGTGAAATTGTTGTTGTATCGAGTTCCAGATGTCCGATCAGGCCGATTCGCGCGTGGAATGTGCGTTGACAGCGTGGGCACGTTGGGAGGGCTTGGGCAATGGCGGTGGTGATCTGCGGTGCTTGTGACTTGCGAGCCACCCGCTTGGCCTTAGCAGCGGCGATCCGCTTGGCCTCATAGATTGCTGCATCAGTCTTCACGGATCTTCTCCATGCAGGTCTATCTGGGGCGAGGTCCTCCCAGGTTGATTTGCAGTTGCTTCAGAGATTTCTTCAAAGTGTCCTTGTAGCGTCGTTTTTGACCTCCCTGTCGGCGAGCATCCGTAGCGACATCTCCGTATAAAAGTCGTTTTGGTAGTCACTCGTCGTCTACTCTCATCAGGTGGCCGCTCCATCGCAGTTGCATTTGCCTCAGCATGGCGTGGATGCTGAGGATTCCGGTCCGCTCCAGGACTTCCGTGTCCGGGATCCTGTCTTGCCATCTCAGATTCAGTATTCTGGGGAGGTAGCTGAGATGGAAATGATTCAGCTTCCTGGCTTGGTTCGAGTAGACGGTCCAGGTCTCCGCTCCGTAAAGGAGTGTCGTCAAGACGACGGCCTTGTATATCTTCAGTTTGGTGTTCAGATGAATACCGTGGCGACTCCACACGGAGGCCTGCAGTCGGCCGAAGGACTGACTGGCTTTGGAGATCCGTTGGACAACCTCGTCATCGATTCTCGAGTTGCGAGACAGCATGCTTCAAAAGATAAGCGAAGGCTTCCACATTCTTGCGTTTAGCGCTATTGACATTGATTCGGGGAGCATTGTATTCCACGCTGGGAGGCGGCTGGTGCAAGACAACCGTTTTGGTTGTACTGATTGTTAATCCGAAATTTTCGCAGCCTGCGGCGAAGAGGTCCATGCTCCTTTTAATGTCCTCCTCCGTCACGGTGTTAAGGGCGCAGTCGTCCGCGAAGAGCAAGTTATGGACCGAAGTCGTAGACACATGCGTTTCTGGCCTGCATACGCCGACTGTTTAGAAAGTGCCCGTCAGTTCTGTGGGCGATGCGGATCCCAGGCTGCTCATCACGGCAGGCGTCCATCAGCATAGCAGAGAACATGAAACTGAACAGGGTGGGGGCCAGTACGCAGCCCTGCTTCACTCCGTTGGTCACTGCGAATGCTTCGAATACCATCCCGTTGTCAGTGACGCCCGCCGGCATCCCGTCATGAAACTGACGAATTTCTGCATGACTTTCCACAGTCCGTCGCGATTCGCCGTGTCAAAGGCTTTTGTCAGATCCACGAAGGTAGTGTAGAGGTGGTTTCGCATCTCCTGGCACTTTCCTTGGAGAAGACCATGTCGGTAGTTCCGCGGTGTCGTCAGAAGCCACATTGGCTTTTCGAGAGCAGGCCCATTTCTAGGTGACCGTTCAGACGATTAAGAAGGATACAGGCGAAGATCTTCCCGGTGATGTTGAGCTACGAGATGCTTCAGTGGTAATCACGGCGTTGCCGGTTCCCTTTCCGCTTGTAGAGATGGACTATGGTCGCGTTTTTGAAATCCTGAGGAACTTATCCTTGGCACCACATCTCCTGGAAGAGTGTTGTGAGTTCTGTCATCAGCCGGGGCCCGCCGTGTTTGCAGACTTTCGTTTGGATTGCGTCGGATGCCGGTGCTTTACCGCTGGAAATCTGCTGCACGGCCCGGGTGGTTTCTGGTAGGAAAGGAGGCAGATCCATGTCATTGTTCCTGTCTACTTGAGGGAGTCAGTCAATGGCAGCATAGGAGATGGCTGATGAGCAATTAAGGACACTTTTAAAATGCTCGGCCCAGCGCTTCAGAAGTTGCGATTTCTCTGTCAGCAGTGTTGTGCCGTCAGAGCCGAGCAGCGGTGCGGTCCCCTTGGTATAGGGGCCGTAGGTGGCCTAGATGGCTTTGAAATGTTTTTCATTTCATTGCGGTCGGTATACCCCTGGATTTCCTCAGCCTTTCGGATCATCCAGGTGTCCTGCATCTCCCGCAGCCGTTGCTGTACAAGGCAGCGGCATCTCAAGAAGGCTGCTTTGGTGACGTCAGTCCGAAGCTCTATGTAGGCTTTGTGTAGTCCATTTTTCTCCACGAGTAAGTTGCTGATGTCGGCGTCATTGTCGTCAAACCAGTCCTGGTGTTGACGGCGTGCGCGTCCGAGGACTTCGAGGGCGGTGGACTGAATGACATTTCGCAGTTGACACCATCGAGTTTCCACGGTGCCGTTACTATCTGGAACATGCAGGTTCTCCAGTTTCTCGGTTATTTGGTTGCTGAAATCAAAACAGTGAGCAGGCAAATTTAAAAAAGAGTATTTAACTTACCTGGCAGTCGCTTACCTTGGGGCTTTCGTCGGGGTTGAAGTCAGAGACTCATCTTGGAGACATAGAGGCGGTGATCCGTCCAGCCATCCGCATCGCGGATCGCCTTGGTTAACAGCACGTCCTGTCGATCTCGCCTCCGGACGAGAACATAGTCCAGCAGCTGCCATCGCCACGACCGAGGGTGCATCCACGTGGCTTTCTCCCGCGTCGGAAGACGGAAGAAGGCGTTGGTCAGCAGGAGACGATGTTCCGCATAGGTTCGCAGGAGGCCGTTATCGCTACAACTACCGAGACCGTGGGGACCCAGTACTCCCTGCCAGGCAGCGTAGTCTGACCCAAGCTGGCATTGAGGTCACCAAGGACAATAAACGTGTCCGTCCTAGGCACAGTCGCCAGCAGGGCGTGCAGGTCCTCGTAAAATTTGTCCTTTGCCGCATCAGAGCTCGTCATCGGGGGAGCGTAGGCGCTGATGATGGTGGCGAACTTGTCTCAACCGAAGAGGCAGGCGGAGGCTCATCAGGCGATCATTGATACCCTGCGGCAGACAGGGCAGACGTTCCATGATGTCGTTCCGGATGGCAAAGGCGACAACAGCGTCGCGTCGCTCTGCCTTTGTTCGGCCGCTCCAGAAGAAGGTCTAGCCCACACCCACCTCTTCCAGCTGACCCTGTTCAGAGAATCAGGGTCTCACTCAGAGCAGCAATGTCCACCTTGTAGCGCGCCATTTCCAGAGCGACTAGCGCCATCCTCCTTTGCGGCCGGTTGCTCCTCAGATTGTCTAAAAGGCACGAATATTTCAGGCTGCTAGTGTGAGCGGACTCACCCGAGCAGCCCGAATGGTATGGCACGGGGGATTGGGACGGGGGGTATTGTTGTTTTTTTAAGGTTTACGACTGCGAATCTTGCGATCTGCGATCCGGCTGCAGAAGACGTGATTCCAGCATTTGTTTAAGGGCACCTTTTCTGGCTACTTCCTCCGTGAGGATGCAAGCAGCGCTGTCCCTAAATAGGGCTACTGGGACATCCCTGGCGGCTGCCTGAGTCCAATATGGGTCACGGTTTTGTTTTAGTGGGAGAGCGACCCGACTTAGTCTGGGTCGACAATATGGAAGGGACGTCTTAGAAGTCATTTCAGTGAGATTGCCATGAAGGCGACATCCATAGGGCGCCATCGAAGCCTGATTGTTTCGTTCTATGACGAGGACCGAAGTATCCCATCCCATCGCCACGACTTTTAGCGCACCGAGAGAGCGCGTCAGGTTGTTTGTAATAAGGCAACGTGCTGCAATGTCAAAGTCGACCTCACTCTCTCCTCCCTCTCCCAGTCCGCTGTCCGAGCCGGTCGACTATCTGATGCTAGTATTCGGTGCAAGTGGCTGACAGAGTTAAACAGATCATCTATGAATTCAAAACACACACGACATGGCCCCGCACAAGACACCAATGTTTCATATAAAGGATTACGCGGGACGTAGATGTGTACAATAGGCTAAAAACGGAGGAAATTAGGGAATAGGAGATAAGACAGAGGCAGAGAAGGTAATAACAAAGTCCTTGGAGGGCAGACCTCTCACAGAGGTGTACGCTTGAATACCATCAACCTATTGGGCGGGCTGAGGAAAGAACGCGAGGTCTAATTCGAAAGGATACAACTAATAGACATGTGAGGAATTCCAACTATTGCAACGAGTACGTGTGGAATAAGAGAGCCAGGTTAGAATGAGGTTTTTGCACAAAACTCGGTGAAAGCACTAAGAAACAGTTAAGTCCTAAATACACAATGAGCTCGAAGCCATAACAAAAGGGATGATAAAAAGGATACTTTGAAAGCGCTAACTCAGAGTGCGCTCGAGTATAAGTGACGGGGAGCTGGACAAAACTTTGAGAAGATTGGGGAAGGAGAGGAACCAAGAGGAAAAGTTTCAAGGGACAAACCTTAGGGCGTTTTCATAATCCTCCTTTCGTAAGTACTCTTCGGCAATCGCGAAAGCTGGCAAGAATGATAAAATAACAAAAGACTTGTCACCAAGTAGAACTGGCAAGGGAAGCCATTTTGACACTGATTCCTAAACATGCGCCGGAACCCTAAACTAGAAGCTGAAGAAAACAGCAACACCCGGTCATGCGAGTATTTCAGAGTTGAGAGCGCTAAGTCATTCGCGTGTAAGATCACTGCCACAATTTAAAGGCACTGGAGATTGGCGCAACTCTAAACCTGTAGACTGGTCTCCAAGTAATCAAGGGTGAGAGCGAAAACTAACCTAAAAATGACCATCCTCGGCCCCTTAATTCCCAAAATTAAATCCGCAAACTCAAAAGCACCAGTGGGTCATCTTTTTCGTTGTGGCTAATCATATTGAAATCGGAATTTGTTAGTAGTTTGCATAATCACGTGCCAACTTAAGATGGTAATAGGTTTGGTATTAATACTACAAAAACCAGCGATGTTCGTAGACTGTGGAAGAAAGCATATGTCTCATGAAAATTTACCATTGAATGTTAGTATAAAATGGTAACAGTGAAATAAATAGACAATATCTGACAGTAAAGGAGTTTTTAATTCGAGTACTTTATTTGTGAGGGGGTTCGAGAAGTTGGGTGTCACTCGATGATAACCAATGAACATTATTGTACGGTTTCGAGGAAATTTCAAATCCAAATCGGTCCACAGACAGAGTGGAAAAGCCAAAAGTAGGTCTCGCAACGGCGCTAAAGTTCACATTTTTAAAGTCCGCCCTGGCACAATCCTGGTAACTTCCTTCGAAAAATTTTGATATCAATTGACGCTGATGTTCATAGCTATACAGGAACCACAGACAAGTGAGCTCAGATGGGATGACTACAATATTACACTGCAACACGTCCGCTAATCAGCAGCGCAAAGTAAATACGTCTTGACGTGAAGGCATCTTCTATCAGGTGCATGCACAAAAGACTGTTAATCTTCCCTTGAAAGCCTAACGAGGATTGCGAATTGCAAGCTCGACTATAAAGCAACAGGGACAAACGTTCCGCCATGAAGGATAGCGAATCAGGTGTTGAAATTACGGCCTGGGAGTCATTCAAGAGCACCTGCGAGTTAAGAAACTGGTGATAGCGCTGGTCGGCAGGTATGTTGACCCGCAGACGGAGACAACAGAGGTGTCCCTTCAGTGGTACGTAAATCAGCCAGTCACTGACTGATTCCCATGTTGGAAATGTACTGTTAAAGTGTTGTTAGAAGATCGCCATAACGCGTCTACCGAAGGAGTCGAGTGGGCCGCCGAGACAGAGTGTGGGTGGAGAGTTGATTTCTTCATTTGGATAGGTCGCATTGAGAAAGAGTTCGCACCATTGGAGTTTGGGTACTAGGGTGGCGAAACGCCCGTACACTTCAGCATTAAATACAAAGGGTGCGTTCCTGATCGAGTAGTAGTCGTTGGCACCACTGGAACAGGGCAGCTGCGAACGAGATAGCATTATCGTAATACCGTTTCCGTACATGTTCATGAGATTTCTTGGTGTTTTTGTGCATGCGGGTCTTCAACAGCCTGGGTCGCTTGCATGAGATGGCCTCCTCTAGTGGCTTGGGTCGAAAACCTGACAACAGCGCAGAACTGGCATGCAAAATCTAGTTGTCGTCGTTACGCAGTCGTCATGATGCAGCACCCTAATCTAATTTTGGGAATTTTGTAAGGCAGCCCATGTAGCAAGTCTCAGTCCTCCGCTTCCTGGTAGCACCGTCACCACTGATCTGCGGATACTGATTTGATAGTTCCGAGAGCCTGCGCATTTCGCAGCTAGTCTTAGTCAAAAGTCAGGCCAACCATGGACGCGTCGAGTGGTCCGCAGCTGGGCTAACGGGCAAGTCATCAACCTAATCAGTTACAAGGAGGGATAGCGTAGGACAGCGACTGGTTTTAATCATATGATGTATGCGACGGCGCATCCAATCCTTCGTAGCAGAATGAAAACACAGCTTCTTCCACGGGACGATCGAGTTTTTACGGCCTTGGTGGTTCTTTCGCCTACCACCAACCACCAAGAGGTATTCAGGCATATAAATTAGGATCAAGCAGGTAGCATTTATCGACTCGAACTGACTAGAAGACAAAATACGAACTCCAAAGCTCAAATTGGGTACAGTTGGCCATCCACACACTTTATCTGTTTGACTAGCAGGCAGCCTGGGAGTCGTGTGTTCCTCAGATGCCGTTACAGTTGTAAGTGACTTGTATTATGATAATTAAAATCAACGGTTTAACTCCACTGAAAGTACTGGCAGTGACGCCAAGAACTTACCCGGGTACAGTTTCATACGACAAGCCTTGTAGCGCTCAAAGTACCGACATGCACAAGCAAGCAGTGGAATGATTAGGTTCTTTAAAGGCAGAAAAAGTTTGCATTAATGATAAAGGACAGAAGTACACGAAAGGGGATAAATCAGGAGACTTTAGCTTACAGAATGAACAACGGCAGCCTCGTTTGCCTGGGCAAAGCGGATACCCTTACGCTCCTGAGCAGGATCTGTCACATCGAGGTTATGGCCAGGCCTACGCCAAGGTCGCTGTCCGTAGAACTCCGTAGTCGTCGTGAGGGAATCGGCTGGCAGGGGGGCAGGGGGTTGCGGAGCTGGAGAGACACGCACAACGGAGCCTGGAGAGGTTGACTGTTTACCTAGCCTGTCAGGAATGGGCAAGGAGGTGGGAGCAAGATCCCCCGGCTCCGCTGCAGCTGAATCCTCGGGTTGACAGAGTGTGAGGGCCAGACGTCTACGTGCCTCGGTGTGACGAGCAGCCTCCTGATAGTAGAGACCAGGGTGTTGAGTGAGCAGAGGGTTCACGCTGAGGCGAGTGGCATCATCGAATAATTCACCGAACACCTCAAACCTTGTAAATGATCCACAGAAGAGTTCAAATAAACATCTGCCAACCGGATAGAGCTCAAGGGCCCTAGGAACATGGGGTTGCTGGTTCACCAGGTCATACAAAAACACTAACGTAGACAAAAATATATGCAAGAGAAGGTAACTGCTTTGGCTAGACACAGCAGGGGCTACTTAGATAGGCGAAAGTCAGGTCTTCACTCCAATCTACCGACAGAAAACGGTGTGCTCTTGGACATAAAAATTAGGGCCATTTGCACAAGACAAGTAATTAAAGCAGCGGAAGTTCCAGGTCCTTTGAGTCTTTCAACTTTTGTTGAAATATATGCTAATGAGAGTTCTGAAACCCCTGAAAGTTAATATCAGATCCTAAAAAAACTGTCTTCGTGTTTGTATTTCTGCGCAGGTGGAACTATCAAAGGATAATGAAACAGTTTTCATGAGTTCTCCGATTATTCTGTTTCGTCCTCGGTAGAACACCAGAATAGATACCACTTCCGTTCGATAAGTACCGAGGGCCTTACGCAAAATTACAGGGAGTTAGGGTTAGGATGCGGACGCAGGAAAAAGTATCCCCGATCATATGGGGGTCGCACGCCATGAGTTGGATAAGGCTGGCTGGAGACGGTTAATAAGACAGAAATGGTCATTCCAGTCTCCCTTGTCTTCGTCGGTAATCTTACTTCGAATACAGTACTAGTCGCTGCACGACAGCCTACGGGGCTCTAAATCGAGCACAACACGACGCGTTGCCGTCCTAACGCAATCGGTGAGCGCTTCTCTACCATATTTATCAGCTTGTTGGCCTTCCACAGTGGCTGGTTATAGTTTCCGAAGCCGCACTTGTCTGGAAGCGAAACGCGGGTGGCAGACAGCAAATGATAGCACGCGGCTGGAGCGACAGGCTCACAACCGAGAAGGCGGATGGCAATCATCAGTATTCTTTGAAATTGTTTACGGTACATAGGCTAGCGTATATGAGCATGCAGTCCAAAGTGGACAGCAGAAAAATTTGTATTCAGTGTGCATTGAGACTAAACTCACTGTTTTGAGAGCCAAGCTTCGTGCTCGAACGCCAACTCCGGCATTCCGACAAGGTTCGTGAAGAATTCAATGTGCCGACGAAATTGAGCAATTGATTCGGAGGCTTGTAATTGGAAAAACAGGCGACAAATCTAGCAAGCGGAAAAAATAGGAGAGATGAACGAGGTGAAAGGGCTTTTGGAACCAGGCTAATGGGGCGGCGTGTGCACAAAAAGAACGCACCTTGTAGTTTATGAAGCCAGCGATCACCTTGACTTCGAGGATATGTAGGTCATGTACGCGCAGTTCCAGGAGGTTGTTGTAGGCCTGTCTGTAATGTCTTTACCAAAGAAGTAAAACTTGCTGAAAGCTTTTAAATGGGCGTAGAAAGGCTAGTCTTTTTGGAGGCAAAATTGATTGAAGAACAATCTAACGCTTTTAAAAGACGTGAAAAATTTGCCCTTAAAGTTATTTCACAGAAAAAAGTGATGGCTGGCGGTGGTGGTGGTGAACCAAAAGAAATCTCTGCTGCCAGCAGCGAGTGCTTTCCTACGAGTTACTGTGACCCGGAAATTCGTTAGGGTCTACGAGATTTAATATAGACGTATGTAAGAAAAGTGAACATAAAAGACGATGAGAAAAGCTGGTAGCTGAAAATGGAATAGACTTACTTCAAGGCTAGATTCTGGTCTTGTTTCAGTTCATCAAAAAATGCTATTTTGAACTCGTGGCGGACAAAGAGGAGCTGTAGTAGAAGAAACATAAATACCGTCAGTTAGGCAGTTTTTCAGGTGATTAATACAAACTGGTCGTTTGATAAGGATCGCTGGTCATGGTCAAGCATTTAATTCCTCTGTTGACACGTGTTAACTTCCGCAATAAAAGTTGGATGTGATATTAAATATAAGCATCATAAAAGTTGCCTCAAACATTTACTTAAGCCTTCAGGGCTCTAGTGGTGGAACCATTTATTCTATTTGAAGACATTGAAACTTAATGCATCAGGTGAAGGAGAGTTGAGTAAAATCTAAAAATTCCGTTACACGCTTCTTGATTTCCACCTTTTTTGCAGTTACGTTCAAAGACAGTATTTTATCAAGCTTATACAGAAGGGGTATAATATATACCTGTTAAAAAGTCCCATATGCCCCACTGACCCGCAATCTCGTTCCCGGTAGCGCTGTCTAATATTCCATAGTTGAAAAATCTGCTGTTACGTTAGAAAAGCGTCTCCTATCTTATACGATTACTGATGCATACGTCCACTGTGAAATAAATAGCATTTCATAAAAGTCAACATACCTGATGATTCGCCTTGTTTAAATTTGTTCTATGGCTCTTAACGCGTTTCGCAGCATTGTGATAGTAGTTGGACGCCATATCATGCATTTCAGTTTCCAGCCTGTAAGTAAAGTCTCTTCCCTTTTAGAATTTGGAAAATTTAACTGCTGAAAATTTTAGCTGAAAAGAGGCCCACTAAAAACAAAACGCCTCAAAGAGCTAATTAAATTGGATATGTCATGCGAAGCGTTAAAACGTTGTCACCAACTGTGCAGGATCAAACCTTCTCGTTCAATTTGGTCCCATCGGACACACAACCAAAGTCGACAAACGACTTTCGCCCTGGCCACATCGGAGGATATAGCTTTGTCAGCTGGGGACTTATATGTATATCATAGGGAATAGAGATAGGGAATTGCTTTTTACTCATATTCTCTTAACTGCTCCTCCTCAAGCACAAGTACTATGGCCGTTCAGACTATTGATCGGTAAAGTTATCTACCGTGTCTAAGGTTTATAGCGATAGTGATGACCGGTCACTGTTTACGAGCGATACCAACAAACCCACATAAAATTAAAGAAGATATATTTCAAAGTTATGTTGGACGTGCCTTAACCGACGCAGGTACACGTGCTTATACTGTTACATCATGGGAGTTTAATCTACAGCCCTGCCAGACGGTCGCATGCGATCAGGAATATATGCCGAAAGGGGCTCCGACAAATACAAGGGAGAATCTAGGAGACATTTCTGGCCTATTAGCCGTTGTCTGCCTCTTCCAGTATTTCTCAAACCCAGTGAATTTTACATGGCAATTACTTAACAGAACCTTATTACACGTGTTCCAAGTACTTGAGGCTGTTTAAGAAAAGGATCGAGAGCCAATAAGTTTAAGGTATCTAGAAAGTAGTGCTAAATGTAAGCGCCATTGAGTCGACCTCGTTGTACGATAATCAATGGAATAACACGTAGAGAAGCAAACTGACCTTGTAATACAGCCGAACATAAATCCAGTAAGTTGTAGTACAAAAAGGTGCTTGACTGGCAACTGGCAGCGGGAGCACAGGTCCTGAGCACGTTCAGTGGCGTTGATGTCATCAGCGACAGGGACCGGAACACGCTTCTGTAATAGTACCACCACCACCTTAGAATCGCGCGACTGCAAATTGGACCTGTAAATAGGGTAGCATGGAAGAAGTTAACCGTCACATAGAATAAAAGAGGAAAAGGAGAGTTGAGTACGAAAGGCACCTTAAACTTACCTAACTGTCTCCACCCGCTGTACACATTCAGTTAGTTTTTCCTGCCATTGCTTTTCATCCCACTCGAGGTCGAAGAAAATGGCCACAACTGCGGGTAATTCATCTAAGTGCTTACGCATCCACTTGCGCTTGATAAGCCCTTTTGGTAGATACCATTCGTAATGTGAGGGCTTACGGAAGAGGAAAATAAGACATAAAATTCACCTAAATAAAATGTACTTTAAAGAGTCAATGCCAAGTCAATATGCAAGGCAGTTTGGAAATCTCGAAGCGAGATTTATGGAGGAATCAAGAGACGAAATTTCAACTCTTTTAAGTGAAAAAAGCCGAATATAACGTACCTTTGAATTAGTTTTGGGGTATTGATGGTCCACAGGAACATTTCGAAACTTCAGCGGCGCTC
The DNA here is from genome assembly GCA_017591395.1 of Schistocephalus solidus. Lineage (NCBI taxonomy): Eukaryota > Metazoa > Platyhelminthes > Cestoda > Diphyllobothriidea > Diphyllobothriidae > Schistocephalus > Schistocephalus solidus. The sequence continues at coordinate 102,416 of WEDG01007889.1, forward strand.
TATCACTCCTGCGATTTTGTGAGAAGCTTTTCCATACACTGGCATGGGAATGATTGTTGTCAATGTCGAGACCAGTCAGATATATCAGACATTTCGGCTTTAACTGCAGTTCCTGGGGGATTTTTTCGATGTCCTCCATCTGAAATATTCAAACAATCTGGGAATTAGACGCGGTAGGATAGTCCATGACACTGAAAAAGTCTGGTTTCCGAAGGTTTAGTATCTGAAAACCCATAATTATATGGTATCTCAGGTGATCAGATTAGTATGAAATAATAGAATAAGCTGTGATAATATTTTGGCGACTGACTTCGACGTTATTTGAAAGCAATCAGTTGGTTGGAGCTGATTTCAAGTTGGAACAGTCAAGAAGGCACCTCTCGAGTTGGCAACCGAAGTACTGGTAAGCTGACAGGCTGAAGCAGTACACTAATGCACGGCACTTTCACCGAGGCACTCATACTCGTGACAATTCGAAGTATCTCTCGCTATCATAAAATGAATGCGCCTTGAGGTATCACAAAGCCCGAAGAGTTACGGGTAGCCAGCTGATGGCTTAACTCGATCATCCTTTGGAACGACAATAATACTGCAAATGTTTGTGGTTGATGTTAAAGTTGTAGCACTTTTATGTACATCAGACCCCAAACCAAATGACTCGTTAAACGAAAGCTGGGCGTTGTCAGTTACTGCGTTCAACTTCATCTCTAGTCGACCTTACTGGTGCAGAGGGAGAAAGTGAAGTCGATGCAGTTGGGATTCAGCGCTTAGTTTCTTTACAGATGAAAGCGGTTTTAAAGTATCAAAAGGCGCCAACATTGGCGACTTAAAAAGGTTTGCAACTAAGAGAACAAGTCAGTTCAAGTCAGTTATATGGCTATGTCAATCCCTGTATCCACTCCAGTCGTGTAACTTCGGCCTCACCTTTGGAATATTGTGAAAAACATGGGGAAGGTCGAATTAGAAACCTCGAGTCGTGAGGCAACAAGAACAGTTGGCGATGATCCATTTTTAGACTGGATTAAATTTACCACATATTGGTAGGGAGCATAGGGTCTATCAGCGTCCTGGAAATTAGTATAAGGGCAGTTTGACATTATATCAGTCAATCAAAAATGAAATCTTAGCAGTGCACGAAAGGCGCAATATTTAAAAAAATATAGTAACTCGACTCGCATCAAGAAGAACGTTAAAATACCAAGTAATTAGAGGGAAAATTCGCTTCCAGACAGCAGTCTTTAAAACCGCTACTTTGGTACATCAGTACGCGCTGGTGAAATGCCAAGGCGTTATAAGAGTCTTTGAACGCGATTATTCCAACGGCCACTATTACGGATAATTCGCCACAACTGGTGACGTCGTGCACATAATAACGAACGACTGATGAATCCGTCTTCACGGTCCAAACGCGTGCTACTGGGCGTTGGTCTACCGGTCATACGTGTCAGCTAGTTGTACACCCAATATTGTCTTGCCAGTCAGTTTTGTTAGTAAGTTACTCCTAGTGCTGCAGTGGTATTGATTTATTCAGGAAGGGTTGGAAAGAAGATTCAGTTCGAAGAGTCAAAACCGCTTGATCCCCAGTTTGGTTATAGAACCGACGGCATAACTTTTCCTACCCTCTGTAGTTGCCTCTGTCTATACTTTTCCGTTCTTTTCACCCGTGACCACCAATCTCAACTAAATGTTTACTGATCTACAGCGAAACCGAAATATTGAAAGCATATTCTTGAATCCACTTTCGTAACTCCGTTCATGATCATTAACATTCTTTTAATAAACAATTAATGTTAACTATATCAACTGGGGCGACTGCTTGCCTACGGGGGCCGGAAGTAGTTCATCGCAGAGGATTTATCATTGTGTGGAAGAATTAAATAATCAAGCCATAGCAATCTGCACTACGTGCATGCGCATACTTTGAATACGCGTGTATTCTGATACTCGTGTACTAATCATACGACTTATTGCGGGTTGTATACTATACCATAGTAGCTCGCAAGCACAAAGCCTCGTCCTAAGATCACTAAGGGTTTCAAGGGGTGGTCCAGTTCACCCAGTCCTCCGAATGTGAATAATGGGAAGTAGTTTACTCGTACTTCTGTTTCTACGTGGTGATCTGCGCAGAGCATACGACCACGTGATGCGAAAACGCACATAATGCTTACTCACTTTACCTGAAAATAACAGGCAAACGACCTCTCAAGCTGGATCACTGCTCCCTGCACTCCCGTTTAGCACAGACTTTGGAAAGCTATCATGTACTTTAGCAGGGAACGATCGCGATCGTTAACGTGCCCCGTGTGGAATTCGGGACCTGAAACTGGAGTTTTGGAGGGGCAACCAGACGGCGGAGCGATACCAAACCAAAAAATATTTCCGCCCAGCCATCATAAGTAAATGTTAAAAGCGAAGTTTTTTTACAGAAGTGTACATCTCTTATGATCAGAGCAAGTGCATTTGACCAATAGAGAAAAGCGCTTACACCAACATGTGGAAGTTAAAACCAAAAAAGCGAGAGAAGAAGCAAACTCTAGTTAGTTATAACAAATTAAATTAATAATATGTGTACTATTTCCTGTGCATCCTCAACACTGTTCTTACTTACGGAGATCGAGCTTTTTCTGTATACTTTAACTTTTACGCTCAAAGTGGAAGATTTTGAAGATAAGATCTTTGTACAAAAACTCAGGCACCGGAATCTTAGTGCATATTACTCACGGGCCTAACAGAAACTGTGTACAAAACCTTACTTTTGATGCGCTGATTCTTAAATTAAAATTATTGAACTCACAGGCCTGACATCTGCTTGTTGAAGTGATACTGTCTCCCTTTCCCAGTAGGCTTCCATTGGACAATATGCACCACCTATATGTCATCAGGACATCGTGCCCACCAAATTTAGCGTCTTCTCTGTTACTCCAGTGAGACGCATCGTATGTGTTCGTGAGACCTTTATTCGGCCTTCCATAGACTAAGAATTTATAGTTAAGTTGCAGCAAAAAAATTCGTTGATGCTAATGCAGGTTATTTCATCCTAATGGCCTTACCCTGCATGGTCCAATGCCTATAATTTGTATCGTGCAAAAATGATCTCTTCAGATTGCCTTAAGAAACGTATTTGGTTAAGGAGGAACAACTTTGTTTGACTGAACAACAAACTTTAATTCCGGTACCTACGGACTATGTCTATTCGAAAATTTATACTAAGATTGTCAACTGGAAGGATTTTGCCTCATAAAGTTTTGGAAGCTAAGTTTTACGATAAGTTTCTAAATGTCTAAATGAAACCAATTGTCAATTCGTGATGGCGCTGAAAATTTCTTGGAAAGTTCTGCTTGCATGTTGTTTACTTGGATTACGAAAAATAATGGGCCTGTCAGCGATTTTAGGTTAAATATTGGTGCTCTTATACTCAGAAAAGCTGTTTTATTTGAGAAGCAGGATGGCACTGTCATTGAAAAAAAGTAAAAAAACTAAGCAATTGCGAAATTGCGTAAAGTTAAGTTATGAATAGTACGTCAGCTTCTTGGCGATATCATATGACACAAATCAGTGTGCTCAAAAAGTAAATAATATGTGCAGAAAAGGAAAAACTCCTTGGGTATTTTTATGGAAGAAGGTATATATTCAATGGGGTTTTGGTTTTGTGAGGAGAAAGGAATACCTGCATTCCAGCCGAAAATTGTGATTTTTCTTGCATTACAAGGTCTTATTGGCGGGGGTTTGCTGCCGAACATTTAGTGTTCGTTGTGGAATAGATGGTTATCTCAAACATGCAGAACGTCAGACTTTCCTTAGCTACACTGAAACATGTTATTGACGGCTCGATGGGACTTGAAAAAAACTGATATACGCTTAGATGTATGAAATTCTTTTTTAGGCCTAGTCGTCTTCCGGAGAGATATACCTCATGTAATTCGCTTGGTGTTAATTTTATATCATCCATTGGAAAATGTATCTTCCGGTTATACGTATGCATTTGCACTGAGATATCCGCATTGGAACGTTTGGTCAATTGTTCAGTAAGATCTTAGCTACTTTATACATGCGATTTCTTTAAAACCCTGCCGTTATTCTACCAGTGGGTATGGAACTCCTGATTTTCGCATTTTATAAATTTAGACGGCAAAGGTGCAACCTAATGCAATCAGGTCACATCATACTGTCTTACATCTGGGGGCTTCATCCAGCTATCAACTACAACGAAGCTGGGAAGTCATGCATTTACACTACGTGTGACTGATACCAGACTGGACAGACTGAAGTACGTCTTATCCAACAGAGTTCAGTTCAGTTCAGTTTTATTAAGGGAAATAAAGGCGAAGCCTTTGAGCTCCCTATTGATGTCAGTGACACTGTAAATTAAAAAAGGCTGACATATAATGGACGTTGGACAAAGGGTTATCTCCCGGACACACTGCAGGGCATCGGACAAACAATTATAAAATAATGTTACTCAAAAATAGGGAGTAGTATGTTATATGACGTGAACATTGTGGATGGAAATATGTTTCAGGAAATGTGTTAGGTTCGGATGTCGTGGTGGTACTTATCGCTGTACTGGTCAAACTTCCGCTTAAAAGTGTCAACGGATGGGGACATGATTATGTCCACAGGCAGAGCATTCCAGGCCTTAATCACTCTGTTGGAGAAGAAGAACCTTCTTGTGTCGAGTCTTGCACCTGTCACTCGTAGTTTAATGGGATGTCCTCGCAAAGTAGTCGTAGTGGCCAGCTCAAAGAAGTCGCCAGATGCAAGGCAACAATCCTGAAGCCGCAGCATTCGAAAGGCTTGTATTAAGTCGCCGCGTAGCTGTCTATAGTCCAGAGGAAACAGATCAAGATTAGACAACCGTGTCTCGTAAGGCAGGCCGCTTTGACCTTGAACAAACTTGGTTGCACGTCTTTGGACCTTCTCAAGGGTGTTGTGGTCTTTGACAGACCATGGTCTCCAGGCTTGTATGGCAAATTCCAATTGTGGTCGCACGAACATCCCGAAGACCTTATTAAAGCACTCTTTGTCGAACTTTGCAAACGCTCGCTTTATTAGATACAAGCTTGACATGACAGATTTTGCTACTTTTGAGCAATGGAACGATGGCCACACTTTATAATGTTCTGCATCCGTTCGGGCCGTTAAGAGGAAGCTGGAGCAGTGTAGCACCATATATATATCATACTGTCCCCCAGCCGATTTCGTTTTTATTTTCGTGCTAACCATTCATTAATTTTAGATTACTACTTTCTTTATGTCAGTAATGTTTGTTTATGGAATATTTCGCTGCTTCGAATTCATCACCCGTTCTTACCAACATTCTCCTTGGCACTTGCAAACACTTATTTCTGTGATATTCGTAAATATTCGAGATCCAAATAGCTTATCGCGTTCATCATCGCCGAAGATGATGAAGAAGAAGAAGAAGAGGAGGAGGAGGGCCCATATTCATGGATCCAGTTTACTGTCATTTACTTTTCGGGATCCCTCTCACTTCCATTATCCGCTTATTGTCGTTGCTGCTCCCCGTGGTCTTGATTTATTAAGTCCCGCCCCTTTACTCGTATTATAGCCTTGCTGGACACATGAACTTTGATCTGTCCGCTCACTGCTGACTACCTTAAACCTCCTCGAAATCGACCACTTGCGTGATCGCGTGATCTTTATCCCCTTTGTGGCTGGCGCAGTTGTAGACAAGACAGTTTGCCTGTTGGTCTCACCCATGTCAATCGGTGGAATAATAGCTCCTTGTTGTTTGCTTGAGCTGTTTCTCGTTATTCGGACGCATCTGTGAGTCAGTGTTTGCTTTGGTGATATGACCTCCGACCGCTACCCCTCTTTATCGTTAGCGTCGGCTCTCGGTTTCGCTTGCTGGTTTGCCTTATATGCCCTGTCCGAACTTATCCGAGCCTTGTAGTAAGCGTCTGGTAAGCGAGATGCAGGTTTATAGGTCGCTTGATAATGGCAGTCGAAGGCCAAATTTTGAGCAGCAGGTTTGCCATCTTCTCATGGGCGTGGACAATCACCCTTGCTTTCTCAAAGGCGAAATGATGGTTCGGTTGTTTTTCATGACAATAGACGAAAGACATCTTTTCCTTGCGGTTGATTGTAAGTTGTTGTTCATGAAATCTTGTGCCCATGCGTTTGCCCGTTTTTCGTTGACATGCGTCATACGCAATACTAATTCTACCTATTCTTGCGCCGCTTTCACAAGAAAACATTCACTTATCTTTACAAGCTTCATGATTTTCTAGTAATTATTTAATATTCTCTTTTCAATTTTTGCGAACTAACCACGTTGCTGATGAAAAATTTGGTGTTTAAATGTTTTTGCCTTAATTTGCGTCCAAACAAAACGTATTGATTAGGTGAAACACTTTTTCGTCTGATTTTCTGTTTTCACACGTAGACTATTTTTCATTGTGTTTACATCTGAATCGCATCAAAGTGCTTACTGGACTTCAAAAGTGCTTCTACCTAGGAAAATTGCCTATGCTCAACATCAATTGCAACGCAGCCGTGGTTTTTAGTTGAGCTCAAACCTAAACCTACAAGGTGTACATGGGTAAAATATACCAAGTCAGCGTGCAACCAGTACGGCAGCCAAAATTTCGATAAAAACTACAATGTTCTATTAAAGAAAAACGCGCAATTTATGTACTGATCTTCCTTGCTCGATCTGGAAATGATCACCAATGGTTAGAAATTAGTCTTGAGTTTTTAGATTTTCATTGGCTGACAAAAGTTTTACACCTAAATAAATAACAAAAACGTTTTAAAAGGTGATGTTAGACAACAAATATATGGGATCGATCACCTTATTTCAGAGGGGTCTGTTTCCAGCACGGTTAATACTCAATCCAGACTCTAAAGCACTTTGTATGTTCGGAACTCTGTGAGACAGTTTAGAATTTATCAGCAGGTTATCTCGTAAAAACTCTGATAGCTACAGTCTCTAGCTTGCCTCTTGTAGCCCCGCTAAGCTGGAGGGAACTGGGCAAGGCTCTATGTAGGGTTTGTAACACGGCATTCCCTTCTATTGCCGCCACAATAGAAAAGTGTGCACAGGGGACGCCACGTATCACGTATCACCCAATACCTGCTCTCTCACGACATAGAACAATGGACGCCAATCGGTGGGAAAATTTATAAGCAATGAGCTAATTAGCTAACGGACGGTGAGTTCATGCAAATTCTCAAGGCATAAAGAATAGAGAAGACTCTGTCAGCAACCAATTGAAATCCTCATCCAAGACCTCTTAAAATCATCTTGGACAGATAGACGTATAAGTGGTGTACCCGGAAGAGCCACTGTCATTGGAAAAAATTAAAATGAGTGCGAACTCGTGTGTAGTTAAGTTATAAGCAGTAAGTCAGCTTCTTGGCGATGAAAAATGACACAAATCTGTGGGGTCAAAAAAAATAAAAAAGAACAGACAGTGAAAAACCTCCTTAGGCATTTTTATGAAAAGGCATATATTGAATGGTATTTGTGAGTATTTGAGGAGAAAAACCTACGTGTTAGACAGGACCAACATCCTTATCGTGGGTGAAATCATGTAACGACAGGGGCTACTTTTCACCACCACAGGTGTGATCCCAATGCGTATTGACTAGCTATAAGCAAAACCGTCAAGGAAACCTAAGGGGGAAACCGTAGGGAAACCGTAGGGGAAACCGTAGGGGAAACCTTCGCTGGCATCATCCATACGTTTAATTAATTAATTATTAATTAATGTTGAACGAGGAAATGACCATAGAGATTGTAAAGGCAATGGTTGAATTGCCAGAGAAGCGAACATGATACTCTCGTTGCTGATTTCTCAGACCACCGACAGTGAAACACGAAATGATCGTCAAACGTCCATGTAGGGTCGACACCGGGGATAAGGATAGGGCCACAAGCAACATCGCCTTAAGGCGCGGCAAAGGCAATGGTGGACGAGGATGTAGCCTGTTGCAAATGATCAAGAAAGAGGAGAACTGCGAAGACCAATAAAACGAGTAAATTTGTAAATATTTTCAAATGAAGGTCGAAATCAAGAGGGGATGAAGACTGGCTGCAAGTTGTTCAAAAGGGTAACTTCTCTTTACTCATTGGTTGTGTCTATCTCCCACACAATGCCAGCGAGGTTAACGATCTTTGTCTCTCGCCTGCCTTTCTCGCCGCAGCTGACTTAAACTGAAGTATTGCTTGGTTGCAGGTGACTTCAATCTTTCTGAAGTTCATTGGGTTAACCTTTCTGACCTGCAAAGTTTGAAGACTTATTTGTGGCCATAGATATCAGCATGTGGGACCAGATAGTTGATTTTCCAACCGAGGATCAAAAATATATTAATCTTATTTTCTGGAGAGATTGCCAGAATTTTGTCAATGTCACCTTTAGACCTACTTTGGGGTTCTGACAATGCCATAGTTCTTTCTACGCTAGAACTCTAGGCTGATTAAAGATTTTCCAAAAAATATAGTTTTTTCCGTGATTTCTGATCAGCAAATATGGGGGAATTACTAACACATCTTAATTCCCATGATTGGACTAAGTTCTTTATATGTTTGGATGTGAATGTTTGTACTGATACTTTTTACAAAGTTCTCTGTCCACTCATTTCTCGTTTTGTTCCCCGTAAGAAAATGATTAATGTCAAGGATGAAGTCTACTTCCCTTTATCATTCTACCGTAGACTGCGTTGACTCTCCCGTCGTTTTCATCTACAAAACGACACCTCCGTCCTGCCCTTGATCCAACAAATCTTTGAAGAGGCTAAGATGCTGTCTGATGAAAAACGACAAGCCGATGAGGTAAACTTGGCCGAAAACCCTTCGTTAAATTTTGCGAAGCTCTTTTTGCGCACAGTAAAAGCACAGAGAAAAACGCAGCACCCCGTACTTCGAGACGCCTTAGGAAACCCAATAGCTGACGCTAAGTTGACTGCTGATAGCTTCAATGCTTTCTTGTCTAGAACGTTTAGTAAACATACTGTCGCTCCCTTTCCTTACATCCGGGTTTGGACCGGTAACGTCCTCGAAACCATAACTTTTACCCTCTGGGATGTGACCGTAGCCATTCGGCATTTTCGTCAATCTTACAGTCCAGGACCAGATGGCGTCCCGGTCAGCGTTCTAAAGGCGGATGCAAACGATATATTTCCGTCCATTCTGTATAAGATATTTAATCTTGCTCTTGAAAGTGAAACTTTCCCTATTTTATGGAAGGAATCGCACATATTGCTTATTCCCAAACACGGCCGACCTACGTCATTTGACGACTTTAGGCCAATAAATACACTACCAGCAGTCTCGAAGATCTTCGAGACCTTGATCAAAGACAAGATGATGCGTCACCTAAGAGAGAATAAACTACTGAATGCGGCTCAGCATGGTTTGCTCGAAAAAAGATCTTGTGACACTTGCCAACTCTTTTTCTTTGATCATGTGCTACAATCTAGAGACAGCGGTGTTGCAATTTACACCGTTTACTTCGATTTCACGAAGGCTTTTGATCGTGTTGACCATGATCTCCTTCTACTGAAACTTGATTGCTTCGGCATAGGTAACAAGCTTCTGAACTTAATATTTTCCTACTTCAATGCTCGCGCATAACGGGTTAAAATGTCTGATGTTATCTCCAACCGCACGCATGTGAGGAGCGGAGTTATTCCGGTCAGCTTGCTCGGCCCGCTTCTATTTTGCCTCTTTGTCAACGATGTTCCTGATTGTTTTCAGTATGGTAGGCCCTTTATGTACGCTGACGATTTAAAATCTGCCTATCGATATAAACCGGTTGATCGCAACATCGTGCTTGAGCTCTTAAAAAAGGATCTTCAGGCCTTCGCTCAGTGGTGTCGCACATGGTGCCTCTTACTTTCTTAGCAAAAGTGCTCCGTTATGGTTATTGGCGAAAACCATCAGCCCCACCTAAGCATAGACGGTCATGATCTAAATGTGCCCGGAGTTATAAAGGATCTGGGCATATCATATTCTAGTAGTCTTAATCTGTCAGAGCACTGCGCCCTGATTGTCTCGAAAGCACGCCAAACTACTGGGTTTATTCTCAGAAATTTTAAAACCGTCAACATTAAAATCAGCCTCTATAAAATGTATGTCAGGCCTAGTCTGGAATACTGCTCGTTTCTATTTAGCCTTCTGCACGCTAGTGAACGAAAGAAGATAGAATCAGTCCAGCACTTATTTACAAAAAGAGTTTTATATTCAGAACACCGAAACCTGTCCTACCAACAACGCTGTTAGCTTACAAGTCTAGACCCGCTGTGGCTTCGCAGATTACAGAAGGGACTATTTGTACTGTTTAAACTTCTTAACAGTCGTACATTTAACCCCCTTACATCTCTGAGGCACCTCGACCATTCTCAGCGCACCAGTCATCGAGATGTATTTTTATTTCTTCCTTTGGCACGCACAGTTAGATACCGACAGTTTTTTTTGGTAAACGCTATAGCAATCTGGAATAAGCTACCTAGAAGTATCATAATTCAGCAAAGCTATCCCTTGTTTTACGCGAACCGTCACTAGTTTTCTACATTCAGGACAACTTCCAAAACTTTTGGGTGCTGACTCTGTGTACCTTTGATCAGGCTAAGAGGCTGTCTGACGAAATACAGCTAGCAATAAGGTTAACATTTCCGAAACTCCTTTGATAAATTTTGCAAAACTCTTTACGCGCAAAGTAAATGCGCAGAGAAAAATGCAGCACCCCATAATTCAGGTTGCCTTAGGAAGCCCATAGCTGATGCTGCGGTGAAGACTGTTAGCTTCAGTGCTTTCTTGTCCAGAAAGTTTAGCGAACATTCTGTCTTTCCATTTATGACCATCAGGATTTAGACCGGTTCCCTCCTTGAAACCCTAACTTTATCTTCTGGCCGTAGCCATTCGGTGTTTTTGTCAGTCTTACAGTCCTGGACTTGATGGTGTCCCGGTCCACGTTCTAAAGGCGGATGTAAAGGATATATTTTGGTCCCTTCTGTGTTAGGAATTTAATCTTGCTCTGGTTAGCGTAACTTTCCCGTATTTTATTGAAGGAATCGAAAATTCTGCCTTTACCCAAACATGGTCAATCTACGTCAGTTTACGACTCAAGTCCAAAAAATGCCCTGCCGGCAGCCTCGAAAATCTTAAAGACCTTGTTCAAAGACAAGATGATGCGCCACCTAACAAAAAATTGCCCACTGAATTCGGCTCAGCATGGTTTCCTCGAAAAACGATCTAATGACACCTGTCAGCTCTCGTTCTTTGACCCTGCGTTACAATCTAGGGACAGCGGGTTTGCAATTTACACCGTTTATTTCGATTTCACGAAGGCTGTTGATCGTGTTGACCATGATCTCCTTCTGCTGAACCTTGCCTCCTTCGGCATAGGCAAAAATTCCTATTTGAATGCTCGCACACAACGAGTTAAGATTTCAAATGTTATCTCCAACCACACACATGTGAGGAGAGGAGTTATTCAAGATAGCGCACTTGGCCCGCTCCTATTCGGCCTTTTGTCAAAGATGTTCCTGATTGCTTTCACTAGAAAGGCCCTTTGTGTAAGCTGACGATTCAAAGGTTGCCTATCAATATAAACCATCCAATCGTAACATCGTGTTTGAGCTCTTAAATATATCTTCAGGCCTTCGCTCAGTGGTGTTCCACATGCCGCCTTTACCTTTCTTGGCACAAATGCTCCGTTATGGTTGTTGGTGACAATCGTAATCCCCAACTAAGCTAGACGGTCATGACCTAAATTTGCCAACAATTTTAAAGAAACAGGGCATATCATCTTCTAGGGGTCTTCATCTATAAGCGCACTGCGCGCTGATTATCTCGAAAGCATGCCGAACTGCTTGGGTTTATTCTTAGACAGTTTAAAACCGTCAAGATTAGAACCAGCCTTTATTAATTGTATTTCAGATTCAGTCTGGAATACTTTTCGTTTCCTTTTAGCCTTCTGCACGCTAGTGAACGGAAGAAGGTAGAATCAGTCCTGCACTTCAATAATAATGAGTTTTCTATTCATAACACAAAACCTGTCCTACCAACAACGCTGAGAGCTTACAAGCCTCGACCCATTGTGTCTTCGCAGATTACGAAAGGGACTATTTTTACTGTTTGCACTTTTAAACAGTTGTACCTTTAACCCCCTTACAATTCTAAGGCAGCTCGATCGCTCTCGGCGCACCAGTCATCGAAATGACGTTTTTATTTCTTCCTTTGGCACGCACCGTTAGATACTGCCCCTTTTTTCAGTAAACTCTATAGCAATCTGAAAGTAGCTACCCATAAGTATAAAAATTCAGCAAAACTATCCTTTGTTTACGAGTTATGTCACTATTTTTTTGCATTCAGGCAACCTTCCACGAATGTTGGTTGCTGACTCAGTGGAAGCTCTTTTCTCTTCTGATTGCGTTCGTGGACTCTGAATCCTGTACTAGACTTCATGCTGAGGGCAATATTGCTAGCTCTGATGTCAGTTATCAGATAATTCTTCATTCGAAAGTGAGCAACCTTTCGCCGGCACACCCTTATCTGGTGCAGAATACTGTCCCGAACTTTAATCATTCATTGAACTGCAGTTTTTTTCTCCTGAAAAACACTTGAAAGAACGATCAGGATTTTTTAAATGTCAGCTCCATCCTTTCATATCTATCTCTTTTTATTTTACTTATTTATTGCCAGTTTACAGGCAAGGTCAAAAAAATATATATACAGTAGAGGGTCAAGCTGACAGTGAAAAAACTCCTGATCGTTGTTTCAGGTGTTTTGCAGGCGAAAAAACTGCAGCTTATGAGTAATTAAAGTTCAGGACAGGGACGCGTTAACACAGGTGCCCGGTGAAGAACTTCCCAATTCAGTGTTACGGATCTGGTGTTCTGCACCAGCACGTATGTCCGCGAGCGGCTGTTCGCTGTCGACTGAGAAATAAGCCGATTGAGGTCTGCAGAGCCAGGAATATTGCCCTCAGCATGAAGTCCGGCACAGGATTCAGAGTCCGTGAACGCAATCAGAACCGAAGAGAGCTTCGACAGAGTCAGCACCCAAAAGTTTTGGAAGTTGTCCCGAATGTAGAAAACTATTGACAGTTCGCGTAAACAAGGGATAGCTTTGCTGAATTATGATACTTCTAGGTAGCTTATTCCAGATTGCTATAGCGTTTACCAAAAAAAACTGTCGGTATCTAACTGTGCGTGCCAAAGGAAGAAATAAAAATACATCTCGATGACTGGTGCGCTGAGAGTGGTCGAGGTGCCTCAGAGATGTAAGGGGGTTAAATGTACGACTGTTAAGAAGTTTAAACAGTACAAATAGTCCCTTCTGTAATCTGCGAAGTCACAGCGGGTCTAGACTTGTAAGCTCACAGCGTTGTTGGTAGGACAGGTTTCGGTGTTCTGAATATAAAAACTCTTTTTGTAAAGAAGTGCTGGACTGATTCTATCTTCTTTCGTTCACTAGCGTGCAGAAGGCTAAATAGAAACGAGCAGTATTCCAGACTAGGCCTGACATACATTTTATAGAGGCTGATTCTAATGTTGACGGTTTTAAAATTTCTGAGAATAAACCCAGTAGTTTGGCGTGCTTTCGAGACAATCAGGGCGCAGTGCTCTGACAGATTAAGACTACTAGAATATGATATGCCCAGATCCTTTATAACTCCGGGCACATTTAGATCGTGACCGTCTATGCTTAGGTGGGGCTGATGGTTTTCGCCAATAACCATAACGGAGCACTTTTGCTAAGAAAGTGAGAGGCACCATGTGCGACACCACTGAGCGAAGGCCTGAAGATCCTTTTTTAAGAGCTCAAGCACGATGTTGCGATCAACCGGTTTATATCGATAGGCAGATTTTAAATCGTCAGCGTACATAAAGGGCCTACCATACTGAAAACAATCAGGAACATCGTTGACAAAGAGGCAAAATAGAAGCGGGCTGAGCACGCTGACCGGAATAACTCCGCTCCTCACATGCGTGCGGTTGGAGATAACATCAGACATTTTAACCCGTTGTGCGCGAGCATTGAAGTAGGAAAATATTAAGTTCAGAAGCTTGTTACCTATGCCGAAGCAATCAAGTTTCAGTAGAAGGAGATCATGGTCAACACGATCAAAAGCCTTCGTGAAATCGAAGTAAACGGTGTAAATTGCAACACCGCTGTCTCTAGATTGTAGCACATGATCAAAGAAAAAGAGTTGGCAAGTGTCACAAGATCTTTTTTCGAGCAAACCATGCTGAGCCGCATTAAGTAGTTTATTCTCTCTTAGGTGACGCATCATCTTGTCTTTGATCAAGGTCTCGAAGATCTTCGAGACTGCTGGTAGTGTATTTATTGGCCTAAAGTCGTCAAATGACGTAGGTCGGCCGTGTTTGGGAATAAGCAATATGTGCGATTCCTTCCATAAAATAGGGAAAGTTTCACTTTCAAGAGCAAGATTAAATATCTTATACAGAATGGACGGAAATATATCGTTTGCATCCGCCTTTAGAACGCTGACCGGGACGCCATCTGGTCCTGGACTGTAAGATTGACGAAAATGCCGAATGGCTACGGTCACGTCCCAGAGGGTAAAAGTTATGGTTTCGAGGACGTTACCGGTCCAAACCCGGATGTAAGGAAAGGGAGCGACAGTATGTTTACTAAACGTTCTAGACAAGAAAGCATTGAAGCTATCAGCAGTCAACTTAGCGTCAGCTATTGGGTTTCCTAAAGGCGTCTCGAAAGTACGGGGTGCTGCGTTTTTTTCTCTGTGCTTTTACTGTGCGCAAAAAAAGAGCTTCGCAAAAATTTAACGAAGGGTTTTTCGGCCAAGTTTACCTCATCGGCTTGTCGTTTTTCGTCAGAGAGCATCTTAGCCTTTTCAAAGATTTGTTGGATCAAGGGCAGGACGGAGGTGTCGTTTTGTAGATGAAAACGACGGGAGAGTCAACGCAGTCTACGGTAGAATGATAAAGGGAAGTAGACTTCATCCTTGACATTAATCATTTTCTTACGGGGAACAAAACGAGAAATGAGTCGACCTAGAACTTTGTAAAAAGTATCAGTACAAACATACACATCCAAACATATAAAGAACTTAGTCCAATCATGGGAATTAAGATGTGTTAGTAATTCCCCCATATTTGCTGATCAGAAATCACGGAAAAAACTATATTTTTTGGAAAATCTCTAATCAGCCTAGAGTTCTTGCGTAGAAAGAACTATAGTATGATCAGAATTCTTAAGTGGATCTTAAGGTGACACTGACAATGGCTGACAACCTCCACAAAAAATAAGATCAAGTATGTTTTATCCTCGGGTGGGAAAATCAACTACCTGGTACCACATGCCTATATATATATGGCTTCAAGTAGGTCTTCGAAATTTTCAGGACCGGAATTTGGAAACCAGTGAACTTCCGGAAGATTGAAGTCACCTGCAATCAAGCAGTACTTCAAAAATAAGTCAGCTACGGCGTGAAATGCCAGCGAGAGACAAAGATCGTAATCCTCGCTGGCATTTGATGGGCGATAGACACTACCAACGAGTAAAGAGTAGTTATCTTTTAGAACTACTCGGAGCCAACAGCTCTCCTCTACCGCGGTAAATTGGCCATGGTCCAATGGAAAAAATGTCAGTGGTTGCCTTATATAGATACAGCTTCCTCCGCCACAGCCCTCGTGTTGATTATTCCGAATGTAAGCGTAGCCTAGAATAGAGAGTTCGGAGTCGGATACACAGGGTGTTGCCCATGTCTCTGTAACTATTACAATGTCGGGGCGGTGGATGAAAACCAGAGTCTGGAGTAAAAGCATCTTATTAAGCAGAGATCTGGCATTGAGGACGATTAGTTTAAGCGGGCACGTTTTTGGTTTCTGAAACGGGACAGTTAGGCTGTCAGGGTGACTGCCTTCGGCCAAAGAAATGCTCTTTTTACTTGAACTATCTGTCCATCCCTTATTTTGAGATTTGCCTCGCCATTGGTCTTTGGTGTTTCCAGTTCTAGTATTAGCTGTCGCATTGTCATTGGCTCTTTCAGCCCAAATTCCGGTTGAAAAAACATTTCAAAATGTAGACCCCGCAGGGTTGATTTTCTCAGTAGCAGGACCTGTGCCTGTGCTTCGTTTTCCAAGATGATTTTAAGAGGTCTTGGTCGAGGATTTGAATCTGGTGTAGACAGAGTTTTCCTTATTCTATATGCCTTGAGAATGTGAATGGACTCACCGTACGTTAGCAGCGTTTTTGCATACAATTGAAGGAGTTCCAAGTCATGTTTAACTCACTCCTTTGGAATAATTGAAGCTGACTCTGGGACACCTTTAATGACTACTTTCTGTTTTCGACTCAATCGAGGGCCCTTTTATAACTCAGATCTTTCAGCTGAGTGAGTACTGGAAACCAGTTCACTTTGCCTGATAGGTCCAAATGAACTGGGTGTTGGGCAGGCTGGAGTCAAATCTCTGCACGACTTATTCTTCTTAGACCTTTTCTTCTTTAGCTTTATAAACTCGCCAATCTCTTCAACATCGCATGTTTGTGCAACGTCTACCAGTTATGTAGCGATAAGCGGTAAAGCCAGATTAGTGCTGATGCTACCCGAACTAAGTACTGGTGAAGTGACGCAAGGACAAGATGGGGCTCCCTTCGGAAGTAACGAAAATTCCTCTGGTTTACCGGGTCCAGCAATCGCGATATGTTTAATGTGACTTTTATGTAAGCTTGAAGAAGCTATATATGAATACGAATTTTGCTTTGTAGTAGGTTTATTACGAACAGGAGCTTTTTTAGCAGTTGTGCAAGATAAATATTTTTAAAAGTTATCGATTTCTTGTCATAGATTGCTTATTTCCTGCTGCATCCCTGAGAATTTCTGCTGGAGGCTGAAACACCCAATACATGTTTCGTCTTCGTAAGCTACATTAGTTTAGCTTACTGAACTTTTACCCCGCTTAGCGGGAGGTAAACAAATAGCAGAAAAACGATAGTTACAATTGTTTCCTGCTTGCCCTAAAAACCTACGGAATATTTGTTCAATCTCACTTGGAATATGCCGTCCAGGCCTGGCGTCCGTGGTTAAGAAGGATTATCTACAGCTGGAACGAGTGCAGGCGAGGGCTACGAAGATGGTCAAGAATCTTAGTCATCTGCCTTATGAAGCCAGACTGGTTGAACTTGATTTGTTTCCTCTAAATTACAGGCAACTACGCGCTGACCTCATCCAAACCTACCGGATTGTCAGAGGCCGCGATTGTGCCCTAGAATTTGCTGACTTCTTCGAATTGGCTTGGACGGAAAATCTGCGGGGTCATCCCTTTAAACTGCAGAGGAAGCTTTTCCACACGGACGTCCGTTGGAACACCTTTTCGCAGAGGGTCGTTGGAGCATGGAACGGACTCCCTGACGAAGTGGTCCTTTCAGAAACTGTTGACACATTTAAATTCAAACTAGATACTCATTTTCTGAGAAACTATTGTCAATAAAATGAAGATTGTGTAAACAGTGGCAGGTTGCGCCTGGCCCACACATATCGATGACCCTACATTTTCATTTGTCAGATATATCACTGTAAACGTTTGTACTATTGACATTTTTGCATGTGAATAGGGAGCTCAAGGGCGAAAGCCTACTTCCCTCAATAAAGTGACTTATAGTGACTAGTGACTTGCTTAACAAGATCCCCTGCCAATATGGTCGAGTGGGTAGAGGCGCCGATAGACGGTCCCAAGCAATTTTGTGGTGCAGGTTCAAAACTAGTACGTGGACCAATTTTTTGTGACAAAAACTTAAGGAACTTGAGTTTTCCAAGTTAGAATTGCCACAAGGTTAACAGAGAGTCAGTTAGGATATTCAACAATAAGAATATGAAAATATAAGAACTCAGCCTTTGGTTTGAGCCCCTTGCGCGATTGAGAGCAGATGCAGGGAGCACACAGCCGGCGTGAGTTTCAGAAAGCAGCAAAGATCGAGGGTTCAAGTCACAATTTACAAACTCAGAGGAATATAAAGACAATTATTTAATAATTTTGCAGCCCCGTGTCTTCTACACTGAGGTAGAGACTAAAAACTCGTAGGCTCGAGGTACTTGAAATTCGAAACCAATTTCAAACAACGCGTGCCTGTAAGCTGACGATTCATAAATGAATAAAACTTTTGCGAAAAATATGTACACTCGGAAAGTTCTTTCTCGTAATATGTTTCAGTGTAATTTGATACAAAACTGTCGTTATCCCCGCTATTTTCTATAATAAAAGAAAGTTGTTAGTGAAGTGTACCAATGTTATTTTAGTTTGAAGACATAATTAATAAAAGACGTAAATGGCTTATCTTCAAAATTGCACTGAAATTCTAAACTCTTTGTATAAGCTAATCCTTGTAAACGATTAAAACTAGTTTCATTATATAAAATTGAACAGGAGGTATATTTTACGGTAGTTTTTTAAAATATTTTTATAAACTTGTATAAAAATAGAATCTGCAAACTGTCTTTTCCATATTTTTGCCAGTTCCCTCATGCACACAACAACCAAGGCAGTATAAGTAACGATTTGATAAAACCAAATTGCTGCTATTATGCCGCTGTTGTTGGTTGAATCTGCTCCAAAAAAATTTGGAACTGGGAAGGTTTTCGCCAGTCGATGACTTGCAAATCATTTAAGATAAGGGTACTTACCAAAGTATCGATAGTGTCGGCCAATCAGCCGACCGTCTCTTCGGCTCCCTTCGTAGATATAATAAGTCTTTATCTTTGTCAGAATTATGCATCAACCACTAAATCAGCAGCAGTGTTTTGCTCCTGAAAACACTTGAGAGGACGATCAGGAGTTTTTTTACTGGTGGCTTGATCCTCTACTATATATCTCTTTCGACCTTGTCTGTAAACTGGCAATAACCAAATAAATAAAACTAGACAGAACAAAAACAGCTTCTCTGCTGAAAACCGGGTGAAAGAACTGCGAAAATTGTTCAGCTTTGTTTTTAATTTCTGATATCGTGAAACCATCGTCGTTTTTCATCACAGGAATCAGGTTCCTTTTACGTGCGCATTATTTTTAAAGCTGAAGAGCAATTTGTGACTGTGAACCGCTCGTAATCCCATCGTCTTTTGAAGATCAAGCTTTTAACATTTTCTATTGAATTTTGTATGCTTGCAAGGCTACATTTTTATTGGATCGGCAAAATGTCTTCCAAAGTCTTCATTTCCTGTTACTCTCTCTTTTTAAATTTGGTTAGCGCCGGCAAAGCACTGTCTAAACAAACAGTAGTAACTAAATAAAATTATGACAATGTGTGCAGCTAAAATGTACAAATATTTAATAATTGAGGCAGAACTTGTCCTGTTATATCAACAGTTAGCGATGTTTTGAAATTAATAGTGAACTCTAAAATGGGCTGTTAAATGAACTCATAACTTAAAAATGTAGGCAGAGTTCAATACGCCTCCATTTTCGAATAGGGGGCAAGAGAAAAAACTGCTGAATAAAATAAGGTAAGTTGATAGAGTAGGCTAATACCGCAGTAGCATTTCAGAATGACATAATGAAACATCGCATTGCTTCGTTCATTATCACTATGGTACATGAAACAATTCTTGCGAAAAGACGTCAGTCAACTTGAGAAATCAACATCTCTGGATCCAGAATTGAATTCTGATGATGTTAAGTATCCAGCGAAACAACTGTATACGTCCGAATGACTTCATCCTTTGAATGACTGGAGATATAAGGAGATATAATTGTTCATGGGAGACTCGAGGTCGAGAAAAAATAGTTTCAAAAAGGCCACTTAAATTCCCGATGGTCCTTTCTCCGAGTCATAGAGAAAGCTGCTCGGAAAAACTGAGGAAAAAAAGGTTAATGGAATCAGTGTTCAGATGAATTTGCAGTCTTCGCTTGAATGCATTAGACTAGTTAACGACATCAGTTCAATAGGGCAGTTATTCCAAAGAAAGCTATACATAGATGCAAAGAATAGAGAGCGTTTATACGTAAAGTATGCAGGAGGAGGTATAATTAACGCATAATTTCTAAGGTTAGAAGGATGGCAAACAGGGGAGATATGAGCTATTATTTAGATGAAAAAGGAGACAAAGCCTGCTTCTAGTCTCCTGTCTTAAACCAATTTTAGCTTCATCAGCTGGCATCTAGCTGAGTAAGAAGTATTTGAAAGAGTTGGATGCAGGAGTTTTTTGTGAAATGGCTTTGGAAATTTTCAATGTTGAATGGCTAGATTCGTTCATTAAACCAAAGAAAGGACAGCAAAATTTAAGAATGAGAAGTACAAACATACGATGAAGTCTTAATTTGATTTCAGGAAGGTAGAAATTATAAGAACAAAAGCCGTAAATCTGAGCAGCTTTGGCAGTAATTCTATCGGAATGAGATGAAAGATCTAATTTATTGGTGTAGCTTAAGCCAAAGTCCTTGATGAAGGTACATTCAGTCAAAAGGCAACCTTTAAAAATAGCAGGTTGCGGCATCCTTACGGGCCCCAAACTCATGAAGCGACACTTAGAGGGTGAGAACTCCATTAGTCGTGTTGAGCTTCACGCCGAAAGAGCGTCTTAGTCCGAATGAATTTGTTCTAGGCATCGTTCGACCATAGAGTAAGGGAAGGAATACGCGCATTTGAGGTCGTCAGTATAAATATAAGATTGAAAATATTTAGCTAAATATGTTTATTGATTAGGCATTTCTTCGGCGCCGTCAAATCGATGAAATATCATCTATGTAAAATCTGAACAACAAAGGACCTAATACAGTACCACGAAGGACACCACTCACAATCGGAGTAGCACTTGAGTATGAGGACCTCATTGACCACTGTGGTCTGTTTGATATCCTAAGTTTTGATGACGCCAGTTATTTTTATTATACAGCCAAAACCTATATACAGAGGTTATAACTGCATGTCCAACACCCTCTCTGTCTGAAGAGATGCAATTCAGCAAATACCCCTAACTTTACTTTAAGTCAACTCAACCTACTGAATAATAATACAAATTACAGCATACTGTCGAAAAAGACATAAAATGGAAAATATATTACGTACCACAGAACGAAGATTGCTACAAATACTATAAATTTATACACATATAACATCCCGTCCAGCAGCAAATTTTCCCGTCTTACAGCCAATTTATGTTCGACAACGATTTTTGGGCCGGAGAAATAATATTTCAAGAAGCTTGGTAGCATCAGGCTAGTTTTTAAAGTTTTTTGTTAAGTCTATGAAAGAAAATGCGTGAACTATCTTATAAGAGAATTTTGATATCATAACACTAATTTAAACAGACAAGTTACCGACAGTTCCACTTTTGTAGTCCAACGATATCCACTGTGTGCAACACAGCATGGTGGTACAGGGACGCTCACTGGCGCTAGGTTCTAGCGAGATTGAATCTAGATTGCATCTACGTCACACTCTGTTCCACTCCACCCTGGACCCGGTGTCATGAAAAAGTCAAAAAGACCGGAGATTGGATAGGGTGCAGAACCACACAATGTGGTCCACTACAACCAAGAACACAACAGCAAAATTGGAGGAACCTTGGATCCCATCTGAGTGGGAGTGCCATAAAGGCCACATTAAGAAGGTGGAATTGCAGCCTGACTCTCAGTTTACCAGCCAGCCACGCTGTACAAACGCACACTGGGCTTAGCACGTGGTCCGAGTTATCCCGTCAGTTTACAACCTTCCCGGCCACGGCTTTTAGCGCTCCGTGATAGCTTTAAGCGCGTCAGATTTTTTTGGTCGGCTGCTCCTAGGATTGTATAAATTGGAAAGACCATTCCAGGCTGCTAGAGCACGTTGACTCACCTGGGCAGCCTTGAAGGTGCGGTGGGGCTGTGGTAGTTGCTGTAATGGTTTTGAGGGTTTCGAACGCGTATTTTGCAGTTGGCGACCCAATGCCTTCTGCAGAATTCGTGGGGTCCAGCATTTGTTTAAGGTCCCTTTTCCAGACCCCTCCTTCGCAAACTTTATGCAATGCTGTTCCTAAATGGGGCTTCTGAGTCGTCCAATGTGGCTGCCGAGCTCCTATATGAGTCAAGAGTTGGCTTAGTGAGAGAAGGACCCTATTGGCTTGAACCGCCTAAGTGATTGCCGTTGATCTTGCCGTAGAACTCTTCGACCTTGGGGAAGAGAGAAGGGGTGAGGAGAGAGGCGAATTAGTAAGTAGTAGTCATACCCAGTGTTAGGACATACACAATACCGGAGACCCTCACTAAAGTTTGGAAGTAGGGTTGGGACAAGGGGGAAGGGAGCGGACAAAAGGGAGGTGGAGGAATACACGACACCGAAGACTCTCACCTGGGGTAGCCTGCCAGTCAAGATGGAGGGAGAATGAAGGACATATGTTCTCACTCAAAAACGTCCTGAAAATCTGTAGGAATGTCACTTGCATAACTGGTTTAGGGGGAGAATTCCACTTTTCTATTTTCCGTTGCGTAAGATAATTCAGGGAGAAGGGTCAATCTTGAGAGTTCAGTTCATGGAGGTTCCACGAAAATAAAGTGAAAAGTTTCACCTAAACATATCCTCAAAGCACAGCCCTTATTCTAAGCAATGTGGTAACCTATAATATGAGATATGCTTATTTATTTGCTTCCCGTAGCTCAAAGGTAATATACTAAAGCACGCCAAACTTTATAGAAAACATCGTATCTGATACTGCATCTGACGGTGGGTTCGAGTTGGAATCCGAAACGTCAAGCGAATAAAGCTCTTGTCCCAGCGATCGTCTCTATTTCTTATCATATATTTTTACTAATTTTGTTTTACGACGCTACACTTTACCGAGATATATTCTTTTCTTTAAGAGTTATAACCACCATGCTTATTTATAAGATTCTAAGGAGGTTGAAAGAAAGTGCCGTGGATTTTACCAAAGAGGTTCTTGTTGAAATATACAAACGTTCATTTGATAGTGTTCAGAATCCTCATAACACTTTTTGCGTAGTTGAAGTATGACAGTAATTATTTCAGATTACCCTGTACCTAAACACAGAGCTCCTTCTGTGCATATGCTATAGAAGTGAAATGTATTTCAGTTAGTATACCTTTATCTGGGTCGAGGGCATGTGGATCAATTATTAAAGGGTAGAGAAACTTTGATATTTTACCATATTCATCGGCAATAACAGTAAATTTTCTAGCAATTATTAGGTTAAAAATAGTTATTTTTTGTCCTATATTAGTTGTGCCCATCTAAATGAACAATTTGATAAATTATTTGCTTTTTGCGCAACTCTTACGGTTTGGAATCCCTGCCTGGCCATAGTTGTCTGTTTACTGTATGAAATTAGTTGCAGTATTAGCCTTTTTAAGTATAATGTCGTAAATTATTAAACCCTGATACCTAGTAATTAAATAAAAATTCTGTCTAGTAGTTTAAAATTTCCAAGGATATACTTATAAAAAGTCGCAAGCTTGTAGCCTCCCCTCCATTCTTGAACACTATAACTATGGGAGGAGATATATCTGGCACCTGCGAGACTTCGCAGCCTTAGCCAGATGTTATACATTAAAAAATCACTGCTTCTTTTTGAACCTCGTGATCCTCTGGCTGCTCAATCGTACACCTCGGTTCACAATAAAAAAATTCGTCTCACAATAATATATCTCCTGCTATATGGAACTATGACTAGTACCCCGAGAGAGTTATCCACCAGGCCTTAAAAGTCCTTGGAGAAGTTA
The DNA here is from genome assembly GCA_017591395.1 of Schistocephalus solidus. Lineage (NCBI taxonomy): Eukaryota > Metazoa > Platyhelminthes > Cestoda > Diphyllobothriidea > Diphyllobothriidae > Schistocephalus > Schistocephalus solidus. The sequence continues at coordinate 126,075 of WEDG01007889.1, forward strand.
TCTTCGAAACTGAACAACGGATAAAACACAAGCATAATATCATGCTCTGTAATATTCCAAATCGATTGTGTACACTCTTTCTGCAAAACTCTGGCTTCGGATGCAGAGTTACGCATGCTGAGTTTCTGCGCTAACTCAGTCGTAATGTTTCAATATGAGGCACTCTTTTTTTCTTTGGTAGAATTAGACTTCATATGGTCAAGAAAGGATTTAAGAAGAGAATTCTGTCCAAAATAGCATTGCTCATTTTCCCCTGACCTCACTCTATTGCAGAGAAAACTGAACAATTTGAAAAAATCAACAATTAACGCATAAACGACTTCCCCTGTTGTCATTTTGAAAAGGTCACATCCAATGTCGTCTACTGCCTCCCTAGTTAACTCTGTGCGTAGCCAACTGTGATTGATGTTGGGGCATTGCAAGACAACAGTACATCGTTTTCATCCACACCCATACCAAGTCCACCGGTAGTTCCCAGTAAACAAAGCAGATCATTAGCTCAAAGGCAAGTTAGACTCCAGTCGCAATCACGTATTCTATTGAACCTACCCATTCACAATCGCCTGCAACTCCCTTCTCACTCAGGCTTTTGATCGTGTTGACCATGTTCTCCTTCTCTTGAAACTTTTTTCTTTCAGTATGTGGGTAAATTTTGAAATTGATATCTTCTTATCTGAGCTCTCGACTACAACATATTAAGATCTCTAATGTTATCGTTAACCCCACACGCGTGAGGAGTTGAATTATTCAGTATAGTGTGCTTGACCCACTCCTATTTTGCCTTTTTGTCGGTGATGTGCCAGGTATGCTAGTGTGTTAAGAGCTGTCTATCGATAGAAGCCAAAAAATCGCAAAAATTATGCTTTAACTCTTAAAAACGATCTTAAGGCCTTTTCCCAGTGATGCTGCAGATGGCGTCTCTCCCTTTCTTTGCACAAATGCTCCGCTATTGGTGTCAGCGACGACAATCAGTTATAAATAAGCCTAGACGGTCATTACCTAAATCTGTCCAGGGTTATTAAGGATATGAGCGTATTACAATAAAACGATCTTTATCTTTCAGAGTATTACACCCTGATTGTCTCCTTAGCACGCAAACCTATCGGTTTTATCTTCTGAAATTCTAGAACCGTCGATATCAGACTCCGTCTTTGTAAAATGCATGTGAGGTCTGGATTGGAATACTGATCAGAATGGAAGAAAATTGAATCGGTCTAGCATTTTTTAAAAAATATAAGATCTCTATCATCAGAACACCGTAATCTGACGCACCAAGAACGCTGTGGTCTTATAAACAATAAACCCTTATAGAATCGCCGATTACATAAGGGACTCTTATTACTGTTTAAGTATTTAAATAGTTTTACGTTTAATCCCCTTACCCCTGTGAAGCAGCATGACCCTTCTTGGCGCAGCAGTCACCGTGATGCCTTTTTATTTATTCGTCTGACACGCACAGTTCGGTATCATCAGTTTTTCAGTAAATAAAATTGCCATATGAAATAAACTATCCGGAAAAATAAAAGTTCTGCAAAACTTTTCTTTTTTAAGAGACCTATTACTTGTTTTATGCATTCAGAACAACTTCCACCAATTCTGGGTGAAATACAATTTAAATTACCTTCCGAATTGATGGAGTGCATGACAGCTGAGCTCAGTCCCAGGTCTTATCTTGACAGCGATGGCGCTGTCTCTGCAGACCGCAACCGCTTGCAGATGCACCCTTTCCTAGTGCAGGACTTGGTTCCTTAAAATACAGGAAGACTGAAAACGCACTGCATTTGTGCTAACTCTTCCCGTTTTTAACTAAAATCATCCCACGGGTAGCATTTTTTCTCCTGAATGACTTTACTTTGGGAAAAACACTGACAAATATATTCCTTCAGGGGTTTTTTCACTGCTAGCCTGTTGTCCACTGTATATTTCTTCTGAAATTGCCAGTCAAATGGAAATACAGAGTGGTTAAAAAAGCATCGATACCTAAGAAAAATTATTAAAGTGGTTGTTTTACATATTTGAGTGCAGAAAACAGGCAGAAATAGGCTAGTCGAAAAGAATAAGCAGAAATTAATATTAACATATTAAGAGTAGTATAAGTTCGTGATATTACAATTGTAGGTTAGTATGCAGATTTTAGTGTAAGACTTGATTACAGTAAGCATTAGCAATGAATTTGATATATTATTTAATCGCACACAAATGATACTAATTTTTAGCCAATTGTATTAAAAAACCAGAATTATTTTGCAAATGGGACAAGATTAAATAGATCGCTTGGTATAATAGTATGTACTGCTAAACCGATCTAAGTTCCTTTTAAAGATTTCGACAAAAACAGACATAACGACATATATACGCAGAGTATTCCAAGCTTCGATCCTTCTGTTGGAGACAAAGAAATTTCGTGTGTCCAGTCTGACCCCAGTCAAATTTTGTTTGAATAGATGACCTCTCAAGTTCGTGGCTGTTGCTAACTGGAAGAAGTCTTCAGGTACAAGGCAGCAATCCTGACCGTGCACGATACGGAATGTTTGTACTGATTCACCTCATACCTGCTTGCAATTAAAGGAAAAGAGATAAAGATTAGACAACCGTGTTTCACTGGGTAATGGGCGCTGTCTAGCCACAAGTTTGGTTGTATGTTTTCGGACCTTTTTGAGGATGCTGAAGTCCTTCGCAGTCCAGGGGCACCAAGCTTGCATATCGAACTCCAATTGTGGCCACAAAAAGTTTGAAAGTCTCAAGCAAAGCAGGCTTCAACAAGGGCAGTGAAAGTTCGCTTGACAAGGTACAGATCTGACATCGCAAACTTGGCTACCTTTGAGCAATGCAAAGAGGGTTTAAGCGAGATCTTGATCCACATTCCCAAGCCCTTCTATGTGTCCATTACTTGAAGTTTTATACCATTCAGACAGTAAAACATGAGAATCGGAGTGCTCGTTCTGTCGACGCGGATAACTATGCACTTGTTCTCCATGAACAGTGAAAGCCACTCCTTTCACTCTTCTACCAGTTAAGATTCACCTTCAAATGTTTTACTTCAGCTGCAGTTCGGATGACGCTCCATAGCTCAATATCTTACGCATCCATGGCAACATACCAATCCAGCTTACTGACAAAGTCGTTGATGTATATAATGAAAAGAACAAGACGAAGAACAGAGCCCTGGGGACCAAAAATTAAAACTGCAAATTCCGCCGACTTTTGGTCACTGACATGCAGAGTTGAGCGACCAAATGGGAAGCTTTGAATCAATTTCAGGAAATTACCTCTGACGCCCGTTCGGCTGAGTTTTTGCAGGATTCGCTTATGCGGAACACTTTCGAATGACTTCTTACAGTCACTGTAGACTTCATGCAGCGTGTTTATTTCATCAACTGTGTAGTGTATATTTTGTATATTTGAAGGGTTACAAGCATTGCCCATCATGATCCTATTAATGTAAAGTTATCATTGGATATGTACAGTTAATCTAAACTCGTGGACATTTGCACGATTATAGGTGAAACATTGTGGAAGAAAAATAGAGCCCGACAGATTTTGAAGGGCTGGTTTTAAGTAATCATGTGAGAGAGTTGGCAAAACCACGCGAGAGAGTTAGCAAAACCACTTTCTACGCTTTTGCAATCATCCTTCCAGACCGGAAATCTACCAGCCGACTGGAAATCCGCATGGATTACGCCGCTTTATAAGGGTGGAAGCCGGGTCTCTGCAAACGATTATCGACCGGTCAGCCTAACTTCAGTTTGCTGCAAAATAATGGAAAAAAATAATTAAGCAACAACTAATGCAGTTCCTAGAACATAATAATCTGCTATCCGAGGTCCAGCACGGTTTCCGTAGAGGTAGATCCTGCGTCAAAAATTTGCTCTACTGTTTAGAACGTTGGACTGAAGCGTTAGATAGAGGAAAAACGGTGCACGCAGTCTATATCGACTTCAAAAAGGCTTTTGATAGCGTGCCGCACCACCGCCTTCTTTATAAACTCAACCGCATAGGCGTAAGAGGTAGACTTCTGACATGGACAGAAAACTGCTTAACTGGTTGCTCACAAAACTGTCCATATCAGCGACAAACAGTCAACCAAGGTTGAGGTTGAGAGTGGTGTTCCCCAAGGCTCTGTTCTCGGCCCTATTTTGTTCATTGTCTACATCAACGATTGGGCCAATGAACTGGACTGCGATATTGCCCTGTTTGCCGATGATCTCAAACTTTGGCGCGTCATTCAAACTGCGGCTGACGAAGAGAACTTGCAGGCAAACTGAAATCGACTCCAGAAAGGGTCAAATTACTGGCTCTTGCCGTTTAATGTTAGCAAGTGCAACATCATACGAGTTGGGAAAAACAATACTTCGAACCGTACGGTTTACAGTCTGAATGGCATTCCATTGAAAAAAGTGGATGCCTAAAAGGACCTGGGAGTCTGAATCACGCCCTCGCTTAAACACTCCCTACATTGTGAAAAGGTAGCGAGGTCAGCCATGTCGATTCTATACCTCGTTAACCGAGCTTTCGCAGCCTTCACTACCGACTGCTTCACTAAAGTCTTCGGAACATTCGTGCGGCCACATTTGGAGTCCACTATCCAAGCTTGGAGACCCTGGGCGGTGAAAGACATCAACATCCTCGAAAAGGTCCAAAGGCGAGCAACAAAACTTGTCCTTGGACATAGCTCACAGCCTTATGAAACATGGCTGTCGAATCTTAATCTCTTTCCATTGCGCTATAGACAGCTTCGGGGGGACCTGATACTAACATTCCGCATACTAAGCGTCCAGGACTGTGGTCTCGTCCCAGGTGATTTCTTCGAGCTAGCCACAACAACGAACTTGAGAGGTCATCCTCTCAAATTACGTATGACTGGAGCAAGGCTAGACACTCGGAAGTACTTCTACTCCAAAAGAGTAGTCGAAGCTTGGAATAGTCTTCCTCTAGACGTTGTTATGTCGGACTCCTTGGAGGTTTTTAAGCGAAAGTTAGATCGATATAATGGTGCGAGCTACAACACGAACTGAAAGCTGCAAGAGTGACGTTAGCAAATAAGGTATTTATGATGCTACTAGGTAAATGTAAGTAACATTTCTTTATGTTTGTTATTTTCGTTTGAGGTCTTGCACTCTCCCATAATTCCCATGCTGGGGTCCTCGAGGTCTTCGCTGCTTAATTATTTGCACACCTTGGTGACACCGTGAGTGTTTGCATCAGCTGTACCTGGCGGCCGTCGTCCATGAGGTGTATGAACGTTCTCCCTTGGTTCAAACCGCAATGGACCGAGGATGAGCTGGGCATATATTTCCACCTTTGAAATCCCACAACGGACTCTGCAATCAGCAAGGGAGCACCTGGCTGATTAATGTTACCTCCGCAATGCCACCCGTTGGACGCCCCACCCCCCAAGGGCGACAGTTTTTTTCTCCTAAATATCACCGGGAGTTTTTTTACTGTCTGCTTTTTTTCAAATATGTTGGCCTCGCCAACATATCGAGATACTATTTTTTGATACCACAACTCGCACGTACAAATAAGGAATTTAAAGTTGACTCACCATCATCTCCCTCAAATATACTGATACTGAAATGTTGTGATTTAACCGAGTGAACCGTAGGAGTTTTGCTTCACTTCTTCTTTCCTAGTTCACGGTATATCCAAATGATCATGGCCGATTGTTTTAAAAATGGCTTATCGTTCTGGACCGGATTTGCCTTCCATACTGTTCATTTCTGCTGCTAATATGGCTGTTCACATAGTGCAGCTTTTATCCACTTGGTAGTTATTTATGCTGCGATACGAAGTTTATAATGATGTGGCTCTCTGGGCCTTAAATATACAACTTATAATTTATTATGTAAAGTCGTCTTTTGTCAAATATTATGCCATCAAGCCTTCTTTTAAAATCAGAAATGCTGTCAGAGCTAACCGGCTCGCTTGGTAACGGGTTCCAAGGTGCAACCACTTGTTAGCTGAAAATAAACTTTCTGCAGTTCAATCGCGTGCGTTCACTGTTGACATTGTAAGGATTACCACGCAGATGAGTTGTGCAGGCAAACTCGAAGAAATCCTCCAATTTCAGGGAGGAATCATGGCCCCGAATAATATGGAATGGTCAGAGCAGACTACACCATAATTGCCTGTAGTAAATAGGAAATAAGTCAAGCTTTTTCAATTAGTTTTGGTACGGTAAAGCCTTACGACTGCCGACAATCTTCGTTGCTTTCCGTTGCACCTGTTCAAGGAGGTCAACACATTTCTTCCTCCACGGTATCAAGGCTGGTATTCCGTAATCTAAATATGGTCTCACGAAGACGCCAAAGACTGTTCTAAAGAGATCAGTGGGAATATTGTAAGCGCATGTCTGATTCAATGCAGTGTAAATTTTGCCTTCTGGACTGCTTTCTTACAGTGTTCTGAGGGCATCAAATTCGCAGTTGTCCACATGCCCAGAACTTTGCGTGTTTCCATCACCTGAATCCAACGTTCCAAACATAAGAGTAACTTCGACGCGTAATACCTGCATCTTTGCAATCCATGCTGTGCATAGGATAAAAGTTTATGCTACTCTAAGAAGCACATTAAAATATCGTGGCGAGGCTAATTGGTCTGTAATTATTTGTGGCTACCTTGCTGCCACCTTTATATAGGGATGTGATCCGTGCAGATTTTCAATTGGTAGGTAAACAGTGGGCTTTGAACGAGACTTAGAAAAGCATGAACAGTGGTTTGGCTAGTTCTGCAGCGAGCTCCTTCATTAATCTGCATGGTATGTCAACTGGATTTGGTCATTTCGACTAATTGAGTACCAACAGCTCTCTAATGTCAAAAGATGCAGCCTCAACTATTGAAGACAATCAAAAAGTAAGGACTGGTGATAAGACAAAGATAAAAACTCAATCGTTAAGCCTTCGTCTAAGTTGCAGTCGAATGTACTAAATTTACTTTACCTCGTAAACATAGACTTTAAAGTTTGAAAGCTGCTTTTCTTTTTGCTCCATCTTCACTAAGCTAGAGATCTTCAATGGTCTTCAGTAGGGGGAAGGGGGATGGTAAGGTTTCTGTCTCGCGTGCTCCTTCATATGTAACCGTAGAATAACGTTGGTTTCTCCCCCGCACAATTCTGCGTGTTTATTCAAAATCGTGTCCTGTTCTCTGAATAGTTCTGTTCTTCTCCGTTTCGTATGCCTTTATGGACACGAGACCTCTGTCAGCGATAGAATTCCTCCAAGGCCATCAGTTTTTATTCGCCTCATTTTTTAAAATCTGTACCAGCCCATGGAGTCTGCTGTTTTACCTCTTCTGTGGAATTGGTCAGCAGTTTCAGGGGTGAATGTGTACTGAATCACTGAATCACTACCACTCCTTGGCTATGGCGCCAGCCATCTAGCTGATTTAAAGTTGATACTGTTAATTTTGACCTTCATTTTGTCGCAGTCGAAGCGTTGACTATTTTTTCTAAACCTTTTCGACTGTTCAGCAGCTAAAAGGTAAAACATTCTCAGGGCAGTCAATAAATAAATACATTTTTATTTAGGTGCCCTGGGAACACTAGCAAAAAAAGTAAGAGCTGAGGTAAAATAATGATAATGCATGCTTTTGTGTTCTGTTTGCGCAGGAGAATTTAGAATTGATGATTGCGGATAATAATCAGTTTTTCAAATCCATCAGCGAGTTATCCATTTGACGCAATAAATAACAATTTTTGAAAAGTACGATGTGGTTGCATCGACGTAGGGGAGGGGTGCGCTTCAATAATGCTGTCCACCGATTTCGTGAGCATTATATCCAGGTAGTTTAACTGTTGTTGTTCAGGCCCCGTCAGGGGACGCAATATTTCCTGATTCAGGAACATCCTCAGCCTTACGTCCCCTAAAACGTCTTCAAAAGCGAATTCAAGGTCGAATGTGTAAACTGAACTTCATTCAGTAAGTAGTGCATTAGACTCGTACGTTATTAAGACGCTGGGCCAAGTAGCGAATTTTTTGACCTTCTCTTCTAGATGAGCATCAGCATCGCAGTCACTTCTGAGCGAGTAGCAGACCGGTAAAACTTCAAGACTGCGATCCCGATAGCTTTATAGTGACTTAGGTAGCCTTGCTGCAATAAGGTATTTTTCTATTTTTTCTGATATAAAAATACATATGTTATGTAGATATGCAGTCCTCCTCCCTGGCGCCCTCTCCTATCTCATGGAAATAATTGCAATGCCGGTGTGCCAATTTGAGAGCATCCACGTTTTCAGACATGCAGGTTATTGTCAAAGGGATGACATGGAGGCAGCCATCACAGACGTGGACTTAAGGTACACTAAACTAAGAAAATACGCTTTGTACCTTACTGCACGAAAAGCTGGGTTTTATGTTTGTAAGCTACTTCGAGCAGGGCAGTTCGGATCTCAACTTAATGGATTAATTTGCCTTCATTTTAATTAATAATATCCAATGACGTATGTTAGGATGCTATACTATCTGGTCATAGTATTTCAGCAGATTATTTTTTCCTTTTTTGTAATTTTGCTCTCAGACATCGAACTAATTGTCGGCAGTTTAGTTTTTCTGTTTGTGTGTGGTCCGGTCGAAAAAGATTCCATAGTATGTTTATATAATTTTGAAGCGTGGGAAAGTATAAGTCTGATAAGTTCTGACTAGCCAGCACGAAATTGATCGGTTAGGGACCTGGCTGATCTGATATCTTGATATCTGATAGCTGATATCTCTGATATCTTCGACCAACTTCAAGGTCG
>WEDG01007892.1:0-12783 GCA_017591395.1 Schistocephalus solidus
GTGGGTTTGTGTGTAGAAATGGTCACCAGAAGGATCTCATCCAACAGAGTCAGAATTGATGGTGGTAAGTAAGCTATTGCGGTGAATAGGTTGGTTTGTGTGTACAAATGGTAACCAGAAGTATCTCATCCAACATAGTCATAATTGATGGTGGTAAGTAAGCTATTGCGGTGAATAGGTAAGTTTGTGTGTAGAAATGGTTACCAGAAGGATCTCATCCAACATAGTCAGAATTGATGGTGGTAAGTAAGCTATTGCAAAGAATAGGTGGGTTTGTGTGTAGAGATGGTCACCAGAAGGATCCCATCCAACGGAGTCAGAATTGATGGTGGTGTTTAAGCTATTGCGGTGAATAGGTGGGTTTTTGTGTAGAAATGGACACCAGAGGCATCTCATCCACCAGAGTCAGAATTGATGGTGGTAATAAAGCCTTTGCCATGAATAGGTGGGCTTGTGTGTAGAAATGGTAATCAGAAGGATTTCATCCAACATAGTCAGAATTGATGGTGGTAAGTAAGCGATTGCAAAGAAAAAGTGGGTTTGTGTGTAGAAATGGTCACCAGAAGGATCTCATCCAACAGAGTCAGAATTGATGGTGGAAAGTAAGCTACTGCGGTGAATAGGATGGGTTTTGTGTATAGAAAGATGGTCACCAGAAGGATCTCATCCAAACAGAGTCAGAATTGATGGTGGTAAGTAAGCTATTGCGGTGAATAGGTGGGTTTGTGTGTAGAAATGGTCACCAGAAGGATCTCATCCAACAGAGTCAGAATTGATGGTGGTAAGTAAGCTATTGCGGTGAATAGGATGGTTTGTGTGTATAGATGAACACCAGAAGGATATCATCCAACAGAGTCAGAATTGATGGTGGTAAGTAAGCTATTGCGGTGAATAGGATGGTTTGTGTGTATAGATGAACACCAGAAGGATATCATCCAACAGAGTCAGAATTGATGGTGGTAAGTAAGCTATTGCGGTGAATAGGTGGGTTTGTGTGTAGAAAGGGTCACCAGAAGATCTCATCCAACAGAGTCAGAATTGATGGTGGTAAGTAAGCTATTGCGGTGAATAGGTGGGTTTTGTGTAGAAATGGTCACCAGAAGGATCTCATCCAAACAGAGTCAGAATTGATGGTGGTAAGTAAGCTATTGCGGTGAATAGGTGGGTTTGTGTGTAGAAATGGTCACCAGAAGGATCTCATCCAACAGAGTCAGAATTGATGGTGGTAAGTAAGCTATTGCGGTGAATAGGTGGGTTTTGTGTAGAAATGGTCACCAGAAGGATCTCATCCAACATAGTCAGAATTGATGGTGGTAAGTAAGCTATTGCAAAGAATAGGTGGGTTTGTGTGTAGAAATGGTCACCAGAAGGATCTCATCCAACAGAGTCAGAATTGATGGTGGTAAGTAAGCTATTGCGGTGAATAGGTAAGTTTGTGTGTAGAAACGGTCACCAGAAGGATCTTATCAAACAGAGATAGAATTGATGGTGGTAAGTAAGCTATTGCGGTGAATAGGTGGTATGTGTGTAGAGATGAACACCAGAAGGATATCATCCAAACAGCGTCAGAAATTGATGGTGGTAAGTAAGCTATTGCGGTGAATAGGATGGTTTGTGTGTATAGATGAACACCAGAAGGATATCATCCAACAGAGTCAGAATTGATGGTGGTAAGTAAGCTATTGCGGTGAATAGGTTGGTTTGTGTGTAGAAATGGTCACCAGAAGGATCTCATCCAAAAGAGTCAGAATTGATGGTGATAAGTAAGCTATTGCAAAGAATAGGTGGGTTTGTGTGTACAGATTGTCACCAGAAGGATTTCATCCAACAGAGTCAAAATTGATGGTGGTAAGTAAGCTATTGCGGTGAATAGGATGGTTTGTGTGTAGAGATGAACACCAGAATGATATCATCCAACAGAGTCAGAATTGATGGTGGTAAGTAAGCTATTGTGGTGAATAGGATGATTTGTGTGTATAGATGAACAACAGAAGGATATAATCCAACAGAGTCAGAATTGATGGTGGTAAGTAAGCTATTACGGTGAATAGGATGGTTTGTGTGTATAGATGAACACCAGAAGATCTCATCCAACAGAGTTAGAATTGATGGTGGTAAGTAAGCTATTGCAGTGAATAGGAGGGTTTGTGTGTAGAAATGGTTAATAGAAGGATTTCATCAAACAGAGTCAGAATTGATGGTGGTAAGTAAGCTATTGCGGTGAATAGGTGGGTTTGTGTGTAGAAATGGCCACCAGAGGCATCTCATCCACCAGAGTCAGAATTGATTGTGGTAAGCAAGCTTTTGCGGTAAATAGGTGGGTGTGTGTAGAAATGGTAACCAGAAGGATATCATCCAACATAGTCAGAATGGATGGTGGTTAGTAAGCTATTGCAAAGAAAAGGTGGGTTTGTGTGTAAAAATGGTCACCAGAAGGATCTCATCCAACAGAGTCAGAATTGATGGTGGTAAGTATGCTATAGCGGTGAATAGGATGGTTTGTGTGTATAGATGAACACCAGAAGGATATCATCCAACAGAGTCAGAATTGATGGTGGTAAGTAAGCTATTGCTGTGAATAGGATGGTTTGTGTGTATAGATGAACACCAGAAGGATATCATCCAACAGAGTCAGAATTGATGGTTGTAAGTAAGCTTTTGCGGTGAATAGGTAAGTTTGTGTGTAGAAATGGTCACCAGGAGGATCTCATCCAACAGAGTCAGAATTGATGGTGGTAAGAAAGCTATTGCGGTGAATAGGTGGGTTTTTGTGTAGAAATGGTCACCAGAAGGATCTCATCCAACATAGTCAGAATTGATGGTGGTAAGTAAGCTATTGCGGTGAATAGGTTGGTATGTAGGTACAAATGGTAACCAGACGTATCTCATCCAACATAGTCATAATTGATGGTGGTAAGTAAGCTTTTGCGGTGAATAGGTAAGTTTTTGTGTAGAAACGGTCACCAGAAGGATCTTATCCAACATAGTCAGAATTGATGGTGTTAAGTAAGCTATTGCAGAGAATACGTGGGTTTGTGTGTAGAGATGGTCACCAGAAGGATCACATCCAACAGAATCAGAATTGATGGTGGTGTTTAAGCTATTGTGGTGAATAGGTGGGTTTTTGTGTAGAAATGGTCACCAGAAGGATCTCATCCAACATAGTCAGAATTGATAGTGGTAAGTAAGCTATTGCGGTGAATAGGTGGGTTTGTGTGTAGAAATGGTCACCAGAAGGATCTCATCCAACATAGTCATAATTGATGGTGGTAAGTAAGCTATTGCGGTGAATAGGTAAGTTTGTGTGTAGAAACGGTCACCAGAAGGATCTCATCAAACAGAGTTAGAATTGATGGTGGTAAGTAAGCTATTGCGGTGAATAGGTAAGTTTGTGTGTAGAATTGGTCACCAGAAGGACCTCATCCAACAGCGTCATAATTGATTGTGGTAAGTAAGCTATTGCGGTAAATAGGTGGGTTTTTGTGTAGAAATGGTCACCAGAAGGGTCTCATTCAACATAGTCAGAATTGATGGTGGTAAGTAAGCTATTGCGGTGAATAGGTTGGTTTGTGTGTAGAAATGGTCACCAGAAGGATCTCATCCAAAAGAGTCAGAATTGATGGTGATAAGTAAGCTATTGCAAAGAATAGGTGGGTTTGTGTGTACAGATTGTCACCAGAAGGATCTCATCCAACAGAGTCAAAATTGATGGTGGTAAGTAAGCTATTGCGGTGAATAGGATGGTTTGTGTGTAGAAATGGTCACCAGAAGGATATCATCCAACAGAGTCAGAATTGATGGTGGTAAGTAAGCTATTGCGGTGAATAGGATGGTTTGTGTGTAGAAATGGTCACCAGAAGGATCTCATCCAACAGAGTCAGAATTGATGGTGGTAAGTAAGCTATTACGGTGAATAGGATGGGTTTGTGTGTAGAAATGGTCACCAGAAGGATCTCATCCAACAGAGTCAGAATTGATGGTGGTAAGTAAGCTATTGCGGTGAATAGGTGGGTTTTGTGTGTAGAAATGGTCACCAGAAGGATCTCATCCAACAGAGTCAGAATTGATGGTGGTAAGTAAGCTATTGCGGTGAATAGGTGGGTTTGTGTGTAGAAATGGTACTAGAAGGATCTCATCCAAACAGAGTCAGAATTGATGGTGGTAAGTAAGCTATTGCGGTGAATAGGGATGGTTTGTGTGTAGTAGATGAGATCACCAGAAGGATCTCATCCACCAGAGTCAGAATTGATTGTGGTAAGCAAGCTATTGCGGTGAATAGGTGGGTTTGTGTGTAGAAATGGTTACTAGAAGGATCTCATCAAACAGAGATAGAATTGATGGTGGTTAGTTAGCAATTGCGGTGAATAGGTGGGTTGTTGTGTAGAATTTGTCACCAAAAGGATCTCATCCAACAGCGTCATAATTGATGGTGGTAAGTAAGCTATTGCGGTGAATAGGTGGGTTTTTGTATAGAATTTGTCACCATAAGGATCTCATCCAACAAAGTCATAATTGATGGTGGTAAGTAATCTATTGCGGTGAATAGGTAAGATTGTGTGTAGAAATGGTAACCAGAAGGATCTCATCCAACATAGTCAGAATTGATGGTGGTAAGTAAGCTATTGCAGTGAATAGGTGGGTTTGTGTGTAGAGATGGTCACCAGAAGGATCTCATCCAACAGAGTCATAATTGATGGTGGTGTGTAAGCTATTGTGGTGAATAGGTGGGTTTGTTGTGTATAGATGAACACCAGAAGGATCTTATCAAACATAGTCAGAATTGATGGTGGTAAGTAAGCTATTGCGGTGAAAAGGTGGGTTTGTGTGTAGAAATGGTCACCAGAAGGATCTCATCCAAACATAGTCATAAGAATTGATGGTGGTAAGTAAGCTATTGCGGTGAATAGGATGGTTTGTGTGTATAGATGGTACACCAGAAGGATATCATCCAACAGAGTCAGAATTGATGGTTGTAAGTAAGCTATTGAGGTGAATAGGTGGGTTTGTGTGTAGAAATGGTCACCAGAAGGATCTCATCCAACAGAGTCAGAATTAATGGTGGTAAGTAAGCTATTGCGGTGAATAGGTGGGTTTGTGTGTAGAAATGGTCACCAGAAGGATCTCATCCAACATAGTCAGAATTGATGGTGGTAAGTAAGCTCGATTGCGGTGAATAGGTGGGTTTGTGTGTAGAAATGGTAACCAGAAGGATCTCATCCAACATAGTCAGAATTGATGGTGGTAAGTAAGCTATTGCGGTGAATAGGTGGGTTTGTGTGTAGAAATGGTCACCAGAAGGATCTCATCCAACAGAGTCAGAATTGATGGTGGTAAGTAAGCTATTGCGGTGAATAGGTGGGTTTGTGTGTAGAAATGGTCACCAGAAGGATCTCATCCAACAGAGTCAGAATTGATGGTGGTAAGTAAGCTATTGCGGTGAATAGGATGGTTTTGTTTAAAAATGGTCACCAGAAGGATATCATTCAACAGAGTCAGAATTGATGGTCGTAAGTTAGATATTGCGGTGAATAGGTGGGGTTGTGTGTAGAAATGGTCACCAGAAGGACCTCATACAACAGAGTCAGAATTGATGGTGGTAAGTAAGCTATTGCGGTGAATAGGTTGGGTTTGTGTGTAGAAATGGTCACCAGAAGGATCTCATCCAACAGAGTCAGAATTGATGGTGGTAAGTAAGCTATTGCGGTGAATAGGTGAGTTTGTGTGTAGAAAATGGTCACCAGAAGGATCTCATCCAAACAGAGTCAGAATTGATGGTGGTAAGTAAGCTATTTGCGGTGAATAGGTGGGTTTTGTGTGTAGAAATGGTCACCAGAAGGATCTCATCCAACAGAGTCAGAATTGATGGTGGTAAGTAAGCTATTGCGGTGAATAGGTGGGTTTGTGTGTAGAAATGGTCACCAGAAGGATCTCATCCAACAGAGTCAGAATTGATGGTGGTAAGTAAGCTATTGCGGTGAATAGGTGGGTTTTGTGTGTAGAAATGGTCACCAGAAGGATCTCATCCAACAGAGTCAGAATTGATGGTGGTAAGTAAGCTATTGCGGTGAATAGGTGGGTTTTGTGTAGAAATGGTCACCAGAAGGATCTCATCCAACAGAGTCAGAATTGATGGTGGTAAGTAAGCTATTGCGGTGAATAGGTGGGTTTGTGTGTAGAAATGGTCACCAGAAGGATCTCATCCAACAGAGTCAGAATTGATGGTGGTAAGTAAGCTATTGCGGTGAATAGGTGGGTTTGTGTGTAGAAATGGTCACCAGAAGGATCTCATCCAACAGAGTCAGAATTGATGGTGGTAAGTAAGCTATTGCGGTGAATAGGTGGGTTTGTGTGTAGAAATGGTCACCAGAAGGATCTCATCCAACAGAGTCAGAATTGATGGTGGTAAGTAAGCTATTGCGGTGAATAGGTGGGTTTGTGTGTAGAAATGGTCACCAGAAGGATCTCATCCAACAGAGTCAGAATTGATGGTGGTAAAGTAAGCTATTGCGGTGAATAGGTGGGTTTGTGTGTAGAAATGGTCACCAGAAGGATCTCATCCAACAGAGTCAGAATTGATGGTGGTAAGTAAGCTATTGCGGTGAATAGGTGGGTTTGTGTGTAGAAATGGTCACCAGAAGGATCTCATCCAACAGAGTCAGAATTGATGGTGGTAAGTAAGCTATTGCGGTGAATAGGTGAGTTTGTGTGTAGAAATGGTCACCAGAAGGATCTCATCCAACAGAGTCAGAATTGATGGTGTAAAGTAAGCTATTGCGGTGAATAGGTGGGTTTGTGTGTAGAAATGGTCACCAGAAGGATCTCATCCAACAGAGTCAGAATTGATGGTGGTAAGTAAGCTATTGCGGTGAATAGGTGGGTTTTGTGTAGAAATGGTCACCAGAAGGATCTCATCCAACAGAGTCAGAATTGATGGTGGTAAGTAAGCTATTGCGGTGAAATAGGTGGGTTTGTGTGTAGAAATGGTCACCAGAAGGATCTCATCCAACAGAGTCAGAATTGATGGTGGTTAGTAAGCTATTGCGGTGAATAGGTGGGTTTGTGTGTAGAAATGGTCACCAGAAGGATCTCATCCAACAGAGTCAGAATTGATGGTGGTAAGTAAGCTATTGCGGTGAATAGGTGGGTTTTGTGTGTAGAAATGGTCACCAGAAGGATCTCATCCAACAGAGTCAGAATTGATGGTGGTAAGTAAGCTATTTGCGGTGAATAGGTAGGGTTTTGTGTGTAGAAAATGGTCACCAGAAGGATCTCATCCAACAGAGTCAGAATTGATGGTGGTAAGTAAGCTATTGCGGTGAATAGGTTGGGTTTGTGTGTAGAAATGGTCACCAGAAGGATCTCATCCAACAGAGTCAGAATTGATGGTGGTAAGTAAGCTATTGCGGTGAATAGGTGGGTTTGTGTGTAGAAATGGTCACCAGAAAGGATCTCATCCAAACAGAGTCAGAATTGATGCTGGTAAGTAAGCTATTGCGGTGAATAGGTGGGTTTGTGTGTAGAAAATGGTCACCAGAAGGATCTCATTCAAACAGAGTCAGAATTGATGGTGGTAAGTAGCTATTGCAGTGAATAGGTGGGTTTGTGTGTAGAAATGGTCACCAGAAGGATCTTATCCAACAGAGTCAGAATTGATGGTGGTAAGTAAGCTATTGCGGTGAATAGGTGGGTTTGTGTGTAGAAATGGTCACCAGAAGGATCTCAATCAACAGAGTCAGAATTGATGGTGGTAAGTAAGCTATTGCGGTGAAATAGGTGGGTTTGTGTGTATAAATGGTCACCAGAAGTATCTCATCCAAACAGAGTCAGAATTGATGGCTGGTAGTAAGCTATTGCGGTGAATAGGTATGTTTGTGTGTAGAAAATGGTCACCAGAAGGATCTCATCCAACAGAGTCAGAATTGATGGTGGTAAGTAAGCTATTGCGGTGAATAGGTGGTTTGTGTGTAGAGATGGTCACCAGAAGGATCTCATCCAACAGAGTCAGAAATTGATGTCGTATACTAAGCTATTGCGGTGAATAGGTGGGTTTGTGTGTAGAGATGGTCACCAGAAGGATCTCATCCAACAGAGTCAGAATTGATGGTGGTTAGTAAGCTATTGCGGTGAATAAGGTAGGTTTTGTGTAGAAATGGTACACCAGAAGGATCTCATCCATCAGAGTCAGAATTGATGGTGGTAAGTAAGCTATTGCGTTGAATAGGTGGTTTGTGTGTAGAAATGGTCACCAGAAGGATCTCATCCAACATAGTCAGAATTGATGGTGGTAAAGTAAGCTATTGCGGTGAATAGGTGGGTTTGTGTGTAGAAATGGTCACCAGAAGGATCTCATCCAACAGAGTCAGAATTGATGGTGGTAGATAGCTATTGCGGTGAATAGGTGGGTTTGTGTGTAGAAATGACACCAGAAGGATCTCATTCAAACAGAGTCAGAATTGATGGTGGTAAGTAAAGCTATTGCGGTGAATAGGCGTTTTGTGTGTAGAAATGGTCACCAGAAGGATCTCATCCAACAGAGTCAGAATTGATGGTGGTAATGTAAGCTATTGCGGTGAATAGGTGAGTTTGTGTGTAGAAATGGTCACCAGAAGGATCTCATCCAACAGAGTCAGAATTGATGGTGGTAAGTAAGCTATTGCGGTGAAATAGGTGGGTTTGTGTGTAGAAATGGTCACCAGAAGGATCTCATCCAAACAGAGTCAGAATTGATTGGTGTTTAGTAAGCTATTGCGGTGAATAGGTAGGGTTTGTGTAGAAATGGTCACCAGAAGGATCTCATCCAACAGGGTCAGAATTTGATGGTGGTAAGTAAAGCTAGTGCGGTGAATAGGTATGGTTTTGTGTAGAAAATGGTCATCAGAAGGATCTCATCCAACAGAGTCAGAATTGATGGTGGTAAGTAAGCTATTGCGGTGAATAGTGGGTTTTTGAGTAGAAATGGTCACCAGAGGATCTCATCCAACAGAGTCGAAGATTGATGAGTGTAAGTAAGCTATAGCGGTGAATAGGTGGGTTTTTGTGTGAAATGATCACCAGAAAAGATCTCATCCAAACAGAGCCAGAATCTGATGCTTTGTGAGTAAGCTATTGCGGTTAATAGGTGCCGGGTTTTAGTGTGTAGAAATGGTCACCAGAAGGATACTCATCTCAAAAGAGTCAGAATAGATGGTGGTAAGATAGCTATTGCAGTGAATAGGTGGGTTTGTGTGTAGAAATGGTCACCAGAAGGATCTTATCCAACAGAGTCAGAATGTGGTGGTTAGTAAGCTATTGCGGTGAAAAGGTAAGTTTAGTGTAGAAATGTTCACCAGATGGATCTCATCCAACAGAGTCAGAATTGATGGTGCTAAGAAACTTGCGTTGAGGTGGTTTCTAGAGTAAAAGTCACCAGAAGCATCTTATCCAAAAGAGAAAGAACTGATTGCTTTTAGTAAGCTATTTGGGTGAATAGGTATGTTTGTGTAAAAATGGCACCAGAAGGATCTCAGCCAAACACAATCAGAATTAAAGGTGGCGGGTAAGCAACCAGAGAAGTGAATAGGGTAGGTTTGTGTGGTATAAATGGTCACCGGAAGGATCTCATCCAACAGAGTCAGAATTCGATGGTGGTAAGTAAGCTATTGCGGTTTATAGTTTGTGTGTAAAATGGACACCAGAAGGATATCATTCAAAGGAGTCAGAATTTGTGGTGGTAAAAATAGCTATTGCAGTGAAGAATAGGTGGGTTTGTGTGTAGAAATGGTCACCAGAAGGATATCATCCAACAGAGTCAGAATAGGTGGTGAAAGCAGTAAGCTATTGCGGGTAAAAGGTGGGTTTGTAGTCAGAAATGCGATACTCATCCAAAAGAGTCGAGAATGACGGTAAGTAATCTATTGCGTTGAATAGGTGGTTTGTGTGACGAAATGGTCACCAGAAGGATCTCATCCAACATAGTCAGATTGATGGTGGTAAAAGAAGCTCATTGCGGTGAATAGGTGGTTAGTGGTTTAGAAAATAGTCACCAGAAGGATCTCATCCAACAGAGTCTGACGGTGGTAAGTAAGCTATTGCGGTGAATAGGTGTTTTGTGTGAAATGGTCACCAGAAGGATCTCATCCAACATAGTCAGAATTGGTGGTCGTAAGAAAGCTATTGCGGTGAATATGGCTGCGCAGGAAATCGGTCACGCGGTACGATCTCATCCAACAGAGTCAGAATTGGCGGTCGGGCAAGCTCTGCGGTGCGTCCAGGTGGGTTTGTGTGTTGAAATGTTCACCGCGCGATCCTCGTCCGTATCAGGAAGTCGGAACGTAGAGCGTTCATTGCGCTGAATAGGTGGGTTTGCGTGTAGAAATGCCCACCAGAAGGATCTCATCCAACAGAGTCAGAATTGATGGCGTAAAGTAAGCTATTGCGGTCATGCACAGGATGTTTCGCGTGTAAAAATGGTCACCAGATGGATCTCACCCAGCGGCGCCCAGACTTGATGGTCGTTGAGTAAGCTATTGCGGTGAATAGGTGAAGTTTTTGCATAGGAATGGTCAACTTAGAAGGATTTCATCCAACAGAGTCAGAATTATTGGCGGTGGTAAGTAAGCACCATTGGTGAATAGGTAGGTTGTGCGCAGAAATGGTCGCTCAGAGAGACTCATCCAACAGAGTCAGAATTGATGAGTTGGTACAGTAAGCCATGCTGCGTGAATAGGTGAAGGCTTTGTGCGTAAAAATGGTCACCGCGAAGGATCTCGTCCAAATCATGAGCCGACTTGATGGTCGTTAGTAAGCCATTGCGGTGAATAGGTGGGTTTTGTGTGCAGAAAATGTTCACCAAAAGGATCTCATCCTACAGAGTCAGAATTTGCGGTGGTAAGTAAGCCATTGCGGTGAATAGGTATGTTTGTGTGAAATGGTCACCAGAAGGATCTCATCCAACAGAGTCTAGACGTGATGGTCGTTAGTGAGGCTATTTCGCGGTGAATAGGTGGAGTTTTTGTGTAAGAAATGTTCACTTCAAAAGGATCTCATCCAAACTAGAGTCAGACTTGATGGTTGTTAGTAAGCTATCGCCAGGTGAATAATAGGTGGGGTTTGTGTGTAAAAATGGTCAACAGAAGGATCTCATCCAACAGAGCTGAGAATTCTGTGGTGGTAAGTAAGCTATTGTGTGTGAATAGGTATGCTGTGTGTAAAATGGTCGCCAAACCCTCATCAGAGTCAGACTTGATGGTCGTTAGTAAGCTTATTGCGGTGAATAAGTTGGAGTTTGTGTAAGCAGAAATGGAGTCACCGCTAGGATCTCGGTCAAACTGAGGTCGAGCTGGAACTGGGTATTAGTACGGCTACTGCAGTGAATAGGTGCGTTTTGTGTAGAAATGGTCACCAGAAGGATCCATCCAGACAGAGCAGCATTGGTGGTGGTAGAAAGCTAGCGGTGAAGAGGTGGGTTTGAAATGGTCACCAGATGGATCTCATCCAAAATGGCCAGAATTGATTGCTTTTAGTAAGCTATTGCGGTAAATAGTTGGTTTGTGTGTAAAAATGGTCACCAGGAAGGATATCATTCAAAAGAGTCAGAATTGAGTGGTAGTAAGCTATGCGGCGAATAGGTAGGTTTGTGTGTAGAAATGGTCACCAGAAGGATCTCATCCAAACAGAGTCAGAATTGAGTGGTGTTAAGTAAGCTATTGCGGTAAAGGTGGTTTGCGGTAGAAATGTTCACCAGATGGACTCATCCAACAGAGTCATGAATTGATGGTGCTAAGTAAGCTATTGCGTTAAATAGGGTAGTTTCTGTGTAAAAATGGTCACTAGAAGTATTTCATCCAAAAGAGCAAGAATTGATTGCTTTTACGTAAGCTCATTGCGGTGAATAGGTATGTGTGCCAGTGAAAATGGTCACCAGAAGGATCTCATCCAACAGAGTCAGAATTGATGATGGTAAAGTGGCTATTGCGGTAAATAGGGTGGGTTTGCTGTGTAGAAATGTTCACCAGATGGATCTCATCCAACAGAGTCAGAATTGATGGTGCTAAGTAAGCTATTGCGTTAAATAGGTGGGTTTCGTGTGTAGAAAATGGTCACCAGAAGGATCTCATCCAACAGAGTCAGAATTGATGGTGGTAAGTAGGCTTTTTGCGGCGAAATAGGTAGGGTTTGTGTGTAGAAATGGTCACCAGAAGGATCTGATCCATAAGAGCCAAAAATTGATGTCGTTATGTAAGCTATTGTGGTGAATTGGTGGGTTTGTGTGTAAAAATGGTCACCCTGAAAGGACTCATCCAACAGAGTCAGAATTGATGGTTGTTAGTAAGCTATTGCGGTGAATAGGTGGTTTTTGTGTAGAAATGGTCACCAGAAAAATCTTATTCATAGAGACAGAATTGATTGCTTTTTAGTAAGCTATTGCGGTGAATAGGTATGTTTGTGTGTAAAAATGGTCACCAGAAAGATCTCAGCCAACACAATCAGAATTGATGATTGTAAGTAAGCTATTGCGGTGAATAGGTGGGTTTTTGTGTAGAAATATTCACATGAAAAATCTCATCCAACAGAGTCAGAATTGATGGTTTTTAAATCTATTGCGGTGAATAGTTGGTTTTTAATTAGAAATGGTCACCAGAAGGATCTCATCCAACAGAGTCAGAATTGAGGTGGTAGAGTGAGCATTGCGGTGAATAGGTAGGTTTGTGTGTAGAAATGGTCACCAGAAGGATCTCATCCAACAGAGTCAGAATTGATGGTGGTTAGTAAGCCTTTGCGGTAAATAGGTAGTTTGTATGGAAA